>JANAVB010032018.1:1060164-1222664 GCA_029216955.1 Iris pallida
ATTAAACCGACGGGAGGGAATTTTTATTCCTCCCAAAACTCCTCTCTCTCTCGCGGGTCTCTCTCTCTCGCGCGCGGCTCTCTCTCTCTCTCGCGGCTCTCTCTCTCTCTACCAGGTATCTCTCTCTCTCTCCTCTCTCTCTCTCTTTCTCTAATTTGGGTTTTGGGGCCGGGAGGGGGGAGTGGGGGGGGGGTCGGCTTCGCGGGGGTGGAGAGGGCGGGGGGGGGGGGTGGTGAATGGGGTCAGGGGGTCGGGGGGTGTGGGGAATGGGGACAGGGGGTGGGGGGGTTGGGGAATGAGGGTCGGGGGGTCGGGAGGGTGGGGAAGGGGCAGGGGGGTCGGGGGGGTGGGGGTGGAGAGGGCAGGGGGGTCGGGGGGGTGTGAATGGGGGCAAGGGGGGTCGGGGGGGGTGGGAATGGGGGCAGGGGGTCGGGGGGGGGGGGTGTGGGGTGGAGAGGGCAGGGGGGTCGGGGGGGTGGGGAATGGGGGCAGGGGGGTCGGGGGGGGTGGGTAATGGAGAGGGCAGGGGGTCGGGGGGGTGTTGAATGGGGGCAGGGGGTCGGGGTGGTGGGAATGGGTTGCATTCCCCGATACGAATACGGTTTGCATGTCCCGATCCTAAGAATAATACTATTTCATTTAATTTAATTTCATTTAATTTCAAAACTACTAAGAAATAATACTTAAAACACTTAAAATTATGCCTAAATGTATAAATTATATGTTTTTAAATGTAAATAATTTATTAATAATTTATTGTTTCCAATACCAAAAAAATCCGATACTTCGATCCGATACCGCCGATACTACGATATCGCCGATACCAATACTAGATTGCTTAGACTTATATTGCAAGGTAACTAGATACAAGTTATGATACAATGTAAATGCAAGTATAACATGTTAGCTAGATAGCTTAGACTTATATTGCAATCTCCTATTCACACGAGTATTGATATCGCCGATGCCAATACTCGTAGGAATATAGTCCGATACCGATTCCGATACCGATACTTGAACCTTGATTTAAATACATGTTAGTATAGTATCTTCACATATATGTTAAGAGTATATACATGATTAGCAAGGTAACTAGATACAAGTTATGATACAATATAAATGCAAGTATACATGTTAGCTAGATAGCTTAGACTTATATTGCAATCTCCTATTCACACGAGTATTGATATCGCCGATGCCAATACTCGTAGGAATATATAGTCCAATACCGATTCCGATACCGATACTTGAACCTTGATTTAAATACAGTTAGTATAGTGTCTTCACATATATGTTAAGAGTATATACTGATTAGCAAGGTAACTAGATACAAGTATACAATGTAAATGCAAGTATACATGTTAGCTAGATAGCTTAGACTTATATTGCAATCTCCTATTCACACGAGTATTGATATCGCCGATGCCAATACTCGTAGGAATATATAGTCTGATACCGATTCCGATACCGATACTTTGAACCTTGATTTAAATACATTTAGTATAGTGTCTTCACATATATGTTAAGAGTATATACTTATTAGGTAACTAGATACAAGTTATGATACAATGTAAATGCAAGTATACATGTTAGCTAGATAGCTTAGACTTATATTGCAATCTCCTATTCACACGAGTATTGATATCGCCGATACCAATACTCGTAGGAATAGTCCGATACCGATATACATTGTAGAGCTCAGTTTTGCTATTCTGGACATGTTGTGACCTGTGCTGTTCTAAATAGGAGCCAGACACACTCCTGAGACGGGGGAGTATAGTATGTTAGTGATGTGGATTCTTACTAACTTATCATGTGAACCCATTTATGGGCCCTTCATTGAACCTTCTCATGTGCAACTTTCAGTCCATTCACAGTTCCCCTAATTGTACTCTACATCACCTAGTTCACTTATATCTAACATCCTAACCCTAATCCAAATTTTGAGTATCGGTATCGGGCTATTCTTATGTTTAGTTTGTCTTACGATACAGATTTTCACATCCAAATTGAGGATGAGTCATTATTTTGTTGATCGTACATGGATGTACAAACGGCAACACGAGAGTAGAATTGGTGTGAGTGATGATTTTCAGGCAGGCGTGGAAGTATTTCTTAATTATGCAATGAGCAAAGCTCAGTACATGACGGTAACAAAATTAAGTGTCCATGTGTTAAATGTCACAATAGACGTTACGAAGAAGTGGTGACTGTGAGAGATCATTTGACCCGTAAGGGTTTCGTACGTAATTACGGCCTGTGGTCATCGCAAGGTGACTATATTCGGAAAGACAGGCTGCGGAAGCTGCTACTTATGCTTTTGATGATAATGCTGCAACGGATGTCATCGAAGACCACGGATGCTCTGTTGATTATGGAGATCTGCAGAACCTTGCACGAGATATGGTGTATGATGCGGCAGGGCCTAATTTTGATCCGAAGGATCCTAATCCCGAGGCGAAGGAGTTCTATGACATGTTTCAGGACGCAGATATTCTATATCCTGGTTGTGAGACTCATTCCGCACTGTCAGTGACGATGCGGTTGTTGAACATAAAGTCTGATTTTAACTTGCCACAAGCTTGCTATAATCGGATCACAGAAGTAATCAAGGAGGTGTTACCGAAGGAATCAAAAGAGCTACCAAAAAACTTCTACAAGTCAAAGATGATGGTCCGACAACTGGGACTGGGGTACGAGAAGATAGATTATTGTCGCAACGGATGCATGTTGTACTACAAAGAGAATTGCGTATCAGAAAGTTGCAGCTTCTGTAATGCGGATCGTTACAAGCCAGTACAGGGAAAAGGAAAGTCGACTAGAAAATGACGTCCTTACAAGTATGCATTACTTGTCGATCACGAAGCGCTTGCAGAGGATGTTATGTCTCTAATACAGCAGAACACATGACGTGGCACAGCGAAGAACGCATAAAGGACGAAGGAGAATTGTCACATCCTTCGGATGGAGAGGCGTGGAAACATTTTGATTTGTGTCATCCATTTTGCTGCAGAGCCTAGAAATGTACGCCTGGCGCTATGTGCTGATGGCTTCGCCCCTTTCGGACAGTCGGGATCTCAGTACTCATGCTGGCCGGTCATTCTTACCCCTTACAATCTGCCACCATGGATGTGTATGAAGACTTCTTATGTTTCTGACAGATCATACCCGGTCCTAAAAATCCGACGAAGAACATCGATATATTACAGTCGTTGGTGGATGAGCTGAAAAGCTGTGGGAGATCGGCGTCACGACCTATGATATTTCCAGGAAACAGAACTTTCAGATGAGAGCTTCACTCATATGGATAATCAATGATTTTCCAGCATACGGTATGCTGTCGGGATGGAGTACGCACGGCAACATGTCTTGTCCGATATGCATGGAAAATAGTAAGGCGTTCCGCCTTAGGCATGGAGGAAAAACTTCTTTCTTTGACTGTCACCGTCAATTTCTGCCCGTAACCCATCCTTGGAGAAAGAATAAGGACGCGTTCAGATATGGAAAACAAGAATTTTCTCAACCTCCTGCCAGATTTTCGGGATACGATATTTGGGAAGCTGTAAAGGAATTGCCCACCGCAATGGAAGATCCATCGAACCATCGTGTCGAGGGGTTCGGACAAAGCCATAACTGGACCAAACGGAGTATCTTCTGGGACTGCCTTATTGGAAAGAATCTTATAAGGCATAATCTTGATGTCATGCATATCGAAAAGAACGTGTTCGATAATGTCTTCAATACCGTCATGGATATTAAAGGAAAGACGAAGGACAATCCAAAAGCAAGACAAGACATAGCCGAGATATGCAAGCGTCCTCATCTGAACTTGATACAAAGGGTGCTGGTGGACAATTAAGTAAGCCTATAGCGCCATACACATTGAGCAAGGAAGATAGATTAATAATCTGCAAGTGGATATCTAATTTAAGATTTCCCGACGGTTATGTTTCGAATTTGTCTAGATGCGTGATCTCAATGAACGCAAGCTAACGGGAATGAAGAGTCATGACTGCCACGTGTTTATGGAAAGATTACTGCCCATTGCTTTGAGAGAGTTGTTGCCTTCTGCTGTATGGGTTCCGTTGGCCGAGCTGTCTACATTCTTCAGGGATATCTGTTCAACTAAGCTGACTGGTGCAACATATGGTACAACTTGAGGAGAAGATTGTCTTAACAATCTGCAAGTTAGAGAAAATTTCCATCGGGCTTTTTCGACAGCATGGAGCATCTACCGATTCATCTAGCATACGAAGCCCGTGTCGGTGCATCTGTTCATTATCGATGGATGTACCCCTTTGAAAGGTAAATAAAAATCGATATAATTTAAGTGAAATTTAAGTGGATTTTACAATTTATTGTTAATTCTCAAGATAATTTGTCTCTTTAGGTACCTACACCATCTAAAGAAGAAAGTTGGCAACAAGGCTCATATAGAGGCTTCGATATGCGAATCATATCTTATCGAGGAGGTGTCAAATTTCTGCTCCATTTATTTCGATACTCATGTCGAGACAAATCGAAATAGATCTCAAAGGAATGAAGAAGACGTTGAGGATGGAGGTATATTCAATTTAAGGGGCAAGCCTATTGGGGCTAGTAAGAAACGGTGGTTGACCGACGATGAGTATGATACCGCTCACCGATATGTCTTGTTAATTGTGACATACAAGAAGTGAGAGTTTGGAGAAGTAAGTGACTACGCCTCGTTATAATCTCTAATTTGGTGAATTAAGTGACTACACTTATTTTTATTCTCTCTAACAGTGTATTTAGAGGTGAAGTCAAAATGAGGACACCATATATTACAAATGAGGGACTTCAAGAGAGGTTGATTGTACCTTTCCGCCCTGGTTTCGTAAATACGTAAGTAACTGAGATAATATGTTTGCGGCTACCATTAAAATATATGCAGCTAAATATTTAAATTATCAATACATGTTTACAGGTTTTATTGCCTGAAACAACACTCATAAATGAGAGCATTCGTTATTTGGCATTGGGACCGAAGAAGCATGCAAAGACTTTTCAGGCTATGTCGTTAATGGCTTCAAGTTTAAGTCAACTCAGCATGCTATAAATGTCGAATTTCTCAATGACGACTTCGATACCAGAATTCTGGTGTTTGCATAAGAGGCACCATCTATGACGACGAGCCGGACTTTGACTATTATGGAGTGCTTCGGGAGATTGTAGATTTACAATATAGTGCCCCATATGATATGCATATTGTGATGTTCAAATGTGAGTGGTTCGATACGAGACCAAATATCGGTTGGAGAATCGATAAACAATTTGGATTCGTCGATATAAATCATCGCAGGAGGTATAGAGGGTCCGACACGTTTGCGATAGCAAGTCAGGCTGTTCAAGTCTACTATACAAGCTACCCAAGGCGTCGTAGAGATCGATTTGACTGGTGGGCAGTATGCAAGATTAAATCTAGAAATACATTCAACGTTGGAGACCCAGCATACCAAGAGGACCAGATCGAGAAGCCCCAATACATGGGACAACAGTCGGATACCATGGACGTGGAAGATGTCGATATACATCTGCTGAGGAAAATAGAGGGGAGGAAGAGGTTGATATACAAGACTTAGCTGTCAACCAGGGGAGAAAGAGGCGTCTTGTCCCAAGTATTGAGCCTGAAGAAGAAGTAGAAGAAGAAGAAGAAGAAGAAGAAGAAGAGGATGAGGATGAGGATGAGGATGATGATACAGATGAAGTCGACGATGAGGATGATGATATAGATGAAGTCGACGATGAGAATGAGATGAGAACGATGACGATGACGATGAGGACGAGGACGATAACGATGATTAGATTAAATATCGGTATATATTAGAAGCACTTACAACTAACTTAGTGAATTCAGTTTAGACGGACACATTCTTATTTAGTTTTTGTCGTTCGATCATCTACTTATTGTATGATTTTCTTTTTACAGATGGCACTTAGTTCTCATTGTCTTGACGGCACTCGCCGCCCTGCTGCTGGTATATATTTTAGTTCAGTTTTATATTCATTTATACTTCTATATTGTTAATTATATTTATGTGTTCTATTTACAGGTCATGGTCACTACCACTCGTGCTACTGGCAGTGGCCGTGGACGTGATGGTAGTGGTGCTGGTGGTGGCGGTACTGGCTGTGGTGGGCGTGGTGGTAGCGGCACTGCCGTGGACGTGATGGTAGCGGTCGTGGTGGTAGCGGCACTGGCCGTGGACGTGATGGTAGCGGTCGTGGTGGTAGCGGTCGTGGTCGCCTTCCACATTCCCCGGATATAGAGTCCTCCGATCCCGACCTGGAGAGCCCGGCCACAGACTCTTCCCGCCGTCGATCTATCTCTGCGCTACCTTCATCTTCATCGAGGCCTGAGACTCCATCCGCTAGCGGATCCGTTCCGCCCCCGGATGCACCAGCGGGTACACCATCAGTTACTGCAGGGTGGCTCCGGAGTACCCCCGGATTCAGCTTCATCCTGCTACCGGTGAGTACATCCGCGGACCCGCGGATCCTCCGACGCCTCCAGAGAGGCCGATAGGCGAGAACCGACGAGAGCTATGGCCCGCGGGTGATACGTAAGTAAATTTAAGTTAATTTATTAAATTTGTTTCAATTTATTCAAGTTAATAATCCAGTCTTTGCTTCTTTGTAGGTTTTTCCCGTATGATGCTGCCCGGATACTCGGGCAAATTATCCGGGAAAACTACCATGGCCCCTACCTCAATTTTTCTGAGGTGCCTCAGAACATGCAGTACGTCTGGCTCGAGGAGATGAAGGTATATATATCTTTTGGTTAATTATTAATTATTCTTTAATCCACTAATTTTTTAATTACGTGATAATTAATTTGTATGTCAGACGACGTTCTGGTGGCCCCCCCATCGCGAGGAGTTGATTCGCAAGGCCTACAAGCCGCCGCCGGGAAGAAGATACGGGATGCGGGTACGACGTTCGTACGGCGCATTCGAGGAAGAAGTGGCTCCGGGAGGAGTACTACGAGCAAATGTTGGATAAGATGAATACTGCTCAGTACAGGGAGAAATCAGAGAAAGCGAAGGCGAGCAGACAGGCCGCTGGTCTGCATACGGGAGGTTCAAGGCCCCACGCAGCGACGCGTGCAGATTTGGTGAGATACCGCAAATTCATTTCACTATTAAATTCGGTACTATTAATATACGTAGTTAATTAAATTCGACGTATATTTCGTATGCAGGCACAACGGGCGGTAAAGGAGGGGAGAGAGCCGGAGTCGGTCACCGCCTACGATGTATTCCTGTATACACACAAGAGGCGGGCAGACGGGAGCTTCGTCGACGCGAGGGCCCAGGCGACTGATGTAAGTAATTACGTTTATGAGATTTATATTAGAAATATAATTATTGTTAACTTAATTAGGTGAACGTAGGATTCAAATTATAACTTAGGGAAACATAGGATTTAGATTATAACTTAGGAAAACTTATAGTATAAACACATTCATTGGATAGGCTGCATATCGTGAGACCCTTAGTCAGATTGAGCCCCCTGCCGAGGTTGTCGACGAAACGACGCCCACCCAGACGCCCTCTTCTATGGCCGCTCGCTACGACGACGTGTTCGTAGAGTCTGTCGGCGGCTTTAATAAAGGGCGCGTCTACGGCGTAGGTTCCCTGGCGGCGTCGTTGCAGGGCGCGACTCCGAGATATCCACCGCCCCCGCCTCCTCCCGCGCCCCCGTCGGACGATATGAGGACGCAGCTTGCGACTCTCACCTCCGATATGTCGGAAATGCGGAGTCTAATGTCGGATGTGCTGGAGCGCCTTCCGCGTCCTTCTTCTGCTCCCGGTCCGGATCCGTCTGCTCCCGGTCCGTCTAGTGCGGTTGCCGGTCCTTTCGACCCTGGACGTTATTCATTTGACCGTTCTGCCGAGGTCCGCCTGGTACCGGATACTGCGCTCATTGGGCTCATGGACTTGATGTCGCCAGAGCAGCTCCGCACGCTTCCAGAGCATGTGTTGTCCCAGGTGCCGGCGTACATGGTGGAAGAGTACATCCGCAGAGCCGAACGACGACGCGATCTATCTCAATGATATTTGTACTGTTTTTGGATATTTGTACTGTTTTTGGATTTTGAATTCTGGATATTTTGGAAGCGTACATGAATGTTTGGATATTATGAATTTGTGTATTTGTGTTTGGATATTTGTACATAGATGTTTGGATATTTCTGTTTGATATTGGATATTATGAATTTGGATATTTGGATATTTGGATATTTGTTGATCGTACATGGATGTTTGGATATTGGATATTATGAATATGTGTAATATTTACAAAAAGGAAATAGAATGTTTCTGTAATTTTTTTTAATTAATGTTGCATTTAGCGACGGACTAGCGACTAATTAGCGACGGATATATCTTTTTAGCGACCGATGAGCGACTAACTAGCGACGGAAAATCCGTCGCTAACTGGGTTATATAAATATTTGCAGTTACCGACGGACGAGCGACGGACAATCCGTCGCTAACTGGTTGAAATAAATTTGCAGGTAGCGACGATCTAGCGACCAACTAGCGACGGAACTTCCGTCGCTAACTGGGTACAATTAATATTAGCGACGGAATATCGACTACCTAGCGACGGCAAATCCGTCGACATGGTTCTGGAAATATGGTAGGTTTCCAGAGACTTAGCGACGGATAATGGGTCGCTAATCCGTCGCTAATCTGTCGAGGATGACGACGGACTAGCGACGGCTTAGCGACCCATTATCCGTCGACATGGTTCTGGAATTATGGAAGCTTTCCAGAACCAGGCCGACGCCCTACCCGTCGCTAATCCGTCGCTATAACGTCGAGGTTAACGACGGAATGTCGACGGAATAGCGACCGATTTTGCGTATCAGGAACCTCTCTGATACGCTTTTACCGACCTATTTACGACGGCTTAGCGACGGATATTTTAATATTATATGGCATGTAAACCGACGGGAACAAGTCGCTAATCCGTCGCTAATCCGTTGAAAGGCAACCGTCGGTAATCAGTCGCTAGTCCGTCGGTTAACCATTTGTCCCGACGGCTTAGCGACGGACAAATTTTAGCGACGACGTATTTCCCGACGGCCATTTTCATCAAATATCCGTCGCTATGCCGTCGGTAATTTATGTTACCGACGGATTCGCAACGGATGTGGCCGTCGCTAAAGTTGGTTATTTTGGTAGTGCATGGAATCTGACAATTTGTCGGAGATACATCTCGGCCAGCTGAGCTGTCAACTGACCAACTATGAATAGAAGAAAGTGAGCCACCTTTGTGAGCATGTCGACTATAACCCATATAGCATCTCGACCAGCTAGGGATATAGGTAATCCAGTCACGAAATCCATGGTTATATGCTCCCACTTCCATTCTGGAATCGACAAGGGCTGAAGAAGTCCAGCTGGTCTCTGGTGTTCAATCTTGACTTGTTGGCAAACCAAACACCGAGAGACAAACCGAGCTATCTCCCTCTTCATGCCATTCCACCAAAAGTGCTGACGGATATCATGGTACATCTTCGTACCACCGGAATGAATTGAATACTGAGAACTATGAGCTTCCTCCATAACCTCCTGTCTGATATCTCTACTGGGTACACAAAGACGCTTACCATGCCGAAGTGTACTATCTTCATGAATGCATAATTTTGGTCGTCGTCCAGCTTCATATTCTGCTCTAAGCCGCTGAAGCTTAGAATCGGAGTACTGAGCTATCTTGATCCTCTCAACTATACTGGACTGTACTTGCATATTGGCCATCAATGCCACATTGGTAGGAAGGACAACTTCTATACCCATATTCTGAAGATCTGCCAACAACTCTGGTTGCGCTGTCAGAAAATAAACTCCGGCTCTCCTGCTCAATGCGTCTGCAACAACGTTAGCCTTTCCAGGATGATACTGCAGGTTGACATCATAATCCACAAGTAGCTCTAGCCATCTTCTCTGACGCATGTTAAGGTCCTTCTGGGTGAAGAGATACTTCAGGCTCTTGTGGTCGGTAAAAATCTCCACCCTATCTCTATACTAGTAGTGTCTCCAAAGCTTGAGTGCAAACACTACTGCTGCCAGTTCCAAGTCGTGGGTCGGGTAATTCCTCTCTTGATCACGAAGTTGTCGTGACGCATAAGCTATTACCTTCTGATGCTGCATCAAAACACATCCTAAACCTTTGCCTGAAGCGTCACAGTACACTGAAAATCCTCCGGTCCCATCTTGAAGTGTGAGAACGGGTGCCGTCATCAAACCTTGCTTCAGCTTCATAAAAGAATCCTAACATTCTGCTGTCCAAGCAAATTGCACATCCTTGCGGGTTAACTGCGTCAATGGCGCTGATATCCGAGCAAAATCCGAAACGAATCTCCGGTAATAGCCGGCCAATCCAAGAAAACTACGAACTTCTGCAACTGTACGGGGCACTAGCCAGGTTTCGATAGCCACAATCTACTGGGGATCCAGTTCAACTCCTCCTCTGGTGATGATGTGACCCAAGTATGAAATACGATCGAGCCAGAACTCGCATTTACTGAACTTGGCAAACAATTGGTGCTCTCGGAGAATCTGAAGGACAACTCTGAGATGCTGCTCGTGCTCCGCTTCACTCTTGCTGTAGACCAGGATATCGTCTATGAACACGATCACGAACTGATCCAAATAAGGCGTGAAGATACGATTCATGAGGTCCATGAATACCGTCGGCGCATTGGTCGCTCCAAAGGGCATAACAAGAAACTCCCAATGCCCGTATCTGGATCTGAAAGTTGTCTTCGGGATGTCCTGCTCTCTGACTCTGATCTGGTGGTATCCTGACCGCAAATCAATCTTCGAAAATACTGTCGCTCCTCTGAGTTGATCAAATAAGTCATCTATCCTGGGGAGAGGATATCTGTTCTTGATTGTCACTGAGTTCAAGGTACGATAGTCATCACAAAATCTGGACGTACCATCCTTCTTTTTCATAAGAAGCATCGGGGATCCCCAAGGTGATCCACTTGCACGAATAAATCCCTTGGTTCTGAGTTCTTCAATCATCTTGTACAATATCTTCAACTCTGACGGCGCCATCCTGTAGACTCTCTTTGACACTGGTGCTGTCCCGGGGATCAAGTCGATAGTAAACTCGATCTCTCGCTCTGGCAGCATTCTTGGAAGCTCTTTCGAGAAAATATCTGGAAATTCCTCGACTATCCGGGGTAACTGCACTGCTGCTACGGCCATCCACAATAATGGAGGAGAAGGTTCCACTTCGCCTCGAGGAAAAAAAAAACTCTGGCTCGCCTGGAATGCTAAAAACAACTCTGCCAATATGGCAGTCTATCCTAGCATACTGGTCTCTCAACCAATCCATCCCTAAGACCACATCATAATCGGCCATCGGGAATTCTATCAGCCTAGCGGGAAACTCTCTACCGTTAACCACGATCCAATATGAGAAAAACACTCTATCTACTCCCACAAGACCATTACCAGTAAGTATATTGAGCCTTACTGATAACGACTCGGGCTCCAGTCCTATCCGTGTCGCGAATCGTGCAGACATAAATGAATGCGATACACCAGAATCAAATAACACTGAAGCCGGAAAAGTGTTGACGAGAATAGTACCTGCCACTACCTCACCTGGTGCCACTCCTTCTTCTCCCATGGTCAAAGCCAGCACTTGACCATGCCCTCTGGGTGCCGGCGCTCTCTGCTGGAATCCTCTCTACCTATTCTGAACTTGCGCCTGGGCATACTGCTGAGGCCTTTGCTGCTGAAAAGCTAGGGTCTGTGTCGACAACGGCCTCGGGGATGGAAACTACTGTTGGACTGGTACTGGGGCTGGTCCCCTAACTGATGAACTGGTCATGGCTGGTGATGAGTCAGTCCTGAACGGGCAGGACCCTACCTTGTGGTCCGGCGCTCCATAAAGCAAACACAATTCTCGAGCCTTGCGACATTCTGAAACAATATGTCCAGGCTTCCCACAATAAGAGCAGCCCATGGGCGAAGACTGCTTCTGCTTCTGCTGCTGAGGATATGTCGGGGTTGAATGCTGAACCGACGTAACTGAAGATGCCCTTCTCGGAGCTCCAATGGTCAAAGCCCTAGCTGCCGGGGCTGGGGCTGACGACTGATTCATCTAGCCGTGAGATCGCTTTTGACATCCGGTCCTGTCCACTATCCTCTGGGAGGTATACTCATACCTCCTAGCTGCCCTTAATACCACATCAAAAGTCTTATGCTCGAACTGCTCCACTGCCAGCAAAATCTCCAGGTGGAGTCTCTATTGAAACCGCTGGGCTCTATCGAACTCGGTCGCCACCAATGTGGGAGCAAATCGACTAAGCCTAAAAAACTCGACCGCATATCCATCGATCGTCCTGTCCATCTGCTTCAAATTGGTGAACTTGGTCTGTAGATCGTACCGAGACACCGCATCGAAGTACTTGGTCCGGAACCTCTCACGGAATACTGTCCAAGCAATAGGCGCCACCAATCCAACGGCCTACGCCGCCCACCAGTTGCGGGCTAGATCCAATAACTGCAGGCGCACTACGGCCACCTTCTCATCTTTTGGGGTCTTCGCTGCTTCCAATATCACCTCTGTGTCCTGAAGCCACGTATCAGCAGCGATAGCGTCTTCGCTGCCATCGAAGAATGGAGGGTTCAGGCGCTTGAAACTGTTCGCTGCACTGTTTCCATGATGTCCATCTCTGTCCAGAGCATCTGCCACTGCCTGATGCAAGGCATCTCTTCGACGATCCTGCGATGCAAGCAACTCCATGATAAGTCCCACCAAGGCTCCATCATCCTGCCCTGCGGGATAGACTGGCTGTACCGGGGGTTCTGGATCTCCAGGAGGCATAACTCGGAAGGCTGCTCCTGAGTGCTGGACCTGATCTTCTTGTTGCTGCTGGTCCACGGGAGGCGCTTCGCCTTGCTGATCGGCAGGCCCAGGAACCATTCTGCTGAAGAAGACGACATAAAGAACAATAAGGAAGGACCAAGAGAGATCAACGATACAAGCATGTGATCAGGTCGTGAATCTCAGGGATTAGAAGATACGGGCAGATCAAGGACGAGTGCTGATTGAGACAACTATTCGGTAAACCCTCACATATCTTGATTTACAAGACCTGTATGGGCCACCACTTAAACCATGTAACGTCCCAGAACCAGAATACTGGAGAGCGGGGGCATACATAGCCAGCTATGTATAATAAAATGGAATCCACCACACTATACGGTCACAGCTATCTAGATATATGAGTGTTTAACTACAATCCATCAGTCTCCTATGGTCATTAACAAGCCAAAATGTCTCAATCTCAAGCAAGTAAGTAAAGTTACAAGATGTAAGATCGCCAAATATACACTAGTAAGGTGTCCCAAATATTACATATCCAACTGATCATGAAGCTAGTCGTTACAAAATGTGAGGACTAGCAAGATTTTAGTCATACATGATCAACCCTAGGATCTGTCAATCATGTTACAGCCCGTAGGCAGACAATAATAAGGTATGCAATACGAGCTAACAGGTGTTCGCCGGCTAAACGCCTCAAAATAAAATTTTTACAATAGAGTGGGAGAGCCAAAAATAAATCCACTCGTTGCCCTGGTTACGTCTGGTGGTCACCATCGGGCTGAAAGGTCGGTAGATCCTCTGAAGCTGCTCCGAAATCTGGCCACACAAAACCAGCTGGGTCAGATCCCAGAAGAGCAAGTGCCACAAAGGAGGCTTCACTTAAGAACTAAAACCAGCACATCAGAAAAATATTTTAAAGCAGTTAAAAGAACTGAAAGTAAAAGAATAACAACAGTCATAATGGAGTACGAGGGAACCATTCAAGTAGCTAGGTCACAACCCTTAAACCAAACAAGGACCGGGGTTGTAACCCTTCACCTGAATAGAACTCCGTCTCCAAATCCTGTTGGTAAGGTAAAACATGACAAGCATGACGTGGGTGCAATAAAACAATAAACGAAGAGAGGACTCAGAACTGCTCCGGGAGCCATGTTACAACCCTTAAACCAAACAAGGACCGGGGTTGTAACCCTTCGCCTGAACCGAACTTAGCCTCTGATCTTTATTGTTAAAAGTGACAATCATGCAATCAAGCCTGCAATAATCGAGTACTAAAACCATACCATACAATCGCCCCCGGCCAATCAGTGACTACGGCTTGCTACATTAGCTAACTAGGGTTATCACAACATGCAGTGAGATGTTCCTCCAGCCACAAGCCCTGCAGCTAATCCAGGTTATCCAGGCGACTTAGGTTCATTAAGCAGTACCTCAATCTTTTTTCATATATCAGTGAATTTAAACTTGTGCCCTACTCGTCGGCAGGCTGCAATTCCAACAATGGTGGCCGGGATAACGGGATCGCCTATAGCTGGGAAAATCTCTCATGACTACTAAATTATTCTAGTTATTAGCCTTAGCCATTTACAGTAGGTATCCCTGACCATGGTACTCAGAGATCCATCTCCTAGACATGATACAAATATTATCAGTTCAATTGTACAAACACAATCATCCACGGTGTCCAGGCCATTCAATCTTGTCATGTCATGTTCACTGTCAGGAGTGCGCCGCATCGGGCCACTATCATGTCATGTCAATAGTGCACCACAACGGGTCACCATCATGTCAGGGAATAATTAATTTGGCACAAGCACACATTTAGTAATTAAATATTAATTGCGCAGGCGGCTATAATTTATGCTAAGGCCATGCGGCAACGAATGTTAAATAGAGGCCATGCGGCCAACTAAATTATGCATGCATGCTAGCTAAAGCCTACTCGCATAAAGCACAATGCACTAAGCATAATGCAAAATATGCATTAAATACTAAATATTAGCATTAAGCCTTAAGCCTAATACTTTAAGCATTAAATATTAAATGCCAGCATAAGCATTAAGCATTAATGCTTTAAGCATTAAATATTAAATGTCAGCATAAGCATTAAGCATTAAATGCTAGCATAAGCATTAAGTATTAATGTTTTGGTATGCACATGCGGCTCTAAGCCCAATACTTTAAGCATTAAATATTAAATGCCAGCATAAGCATATGCGGCTGAATGCTTTAAGCATCATGCAAGCATATGCGACACTAAGCATTAAGCATGCGGCTGAATGCAAAATATGCATGCGGCTCTAATATGCATGCGGCTCTAAGCATAATGCATGCGGCTGAATGTATTTAAAATATGCATTAAATATGCATGCGGCTGGATGCATTTAAAATATGCATTAAATATGCATACGGCTGGATGTATTAAAATATACAAAAAATACAATGTCCATGCGGCTCGCTACTGTACGTGTGCATGCAAGCAAAGCTTGCTAACCCACGCATTAAATAATGCATTTAAAGAATACATGCATTAATAATTAGCTTGCAAGCAAGCTTGCCAGCACATGCATTAAATATTAAATATTAATAATCATGCGTTTGACTATTGGCATCTGCATGCGGCCATAAATATTTCCTTATGCGGCTGAAAATGGTCCCCATGCGGCCAAGAATGGTTTTCCCATGTATGTTGATGCATGTAATGCTATGGGTGCCAGCATTAAATGCTAAGCCATGATAATTTGGCCAAGCATTAATGCTAAGCTTTGCTCCCACGTGCATGCATTTAATGCTAAGGTGGCCAAGTATATTCCCATGCGGCTACAATTAACCTTGCAAGCAATTGCAATTGTATAGGAGATTTTAGTTAATTTTTGTGCTTTTTGTGATCTTTATTTTGTTCTTGTAATAAAATAATTTTTTTATTAGCGAAAAAAATATTAACAGTACATGGCGACCAATTCTCAACAATTTGTCATTTGTCTAGATCTTCCATCTAGACATGCTAATGAGGTAAATATTTATTCTCTTGAACAACAAATTGCTAGTTTAACTTCTCTTGTTCATCAAATGGTTGTAGGTGGTAACATGCAAACAATAATGGCTTGTGAGATTTGTTTAATAGAAGGGCATCTAACTGATATGTGCCCAATACTTGAAGACGAATCCAGTGTAACTCAAAATTGCCCAAGTTACCAACAGTGCAAGCAACCATACCCTCGTCAACAACAATTGGACCAAACTTGTAATTCTACTATGTCTTTAGAAGATATTGTTATGTCTCTTGCCACTAATACTTTTCAATTTCAACAGGAGACGAAGGACAGCATCCAAAGTCTGAACAATCAAATGAGCCAAATGGCTACAACAATTAAAAAGTTGGAGGCACAAAGTTTGGATAAATTATCATCTCAAACGATAATAAATCCAAAAGACAATGTAAATATAATAACTTTGATAAATGGTAACGAGGTTGAGTTCCTAGTATCAAAAGTGCCTATATCGTCAAAACAAGAAGAAGAGATCAACAGCGTTGCAGACACGAACATTCCTAATGACAACGTAGTACCAAATGGACAAGAAATTTTTGAACTTGATGGCAAAAATGGATTGGAAGTTGCCATCAGTGAGCATGTTGAGAAAGGGAATGAAGAGTTATCTTTGAGTTCTAATTTGCAGGAAGCTGTATTAGCATTGAATAAATTTCAAAAAATGCAACATTCATATAACTTTGCTTATATGGCATTATCAAATTCTAACAACTGACATTTACCAACTATTTTGCAGGCCTCTATCCAAGATGAGAAACCCTTTCATAGTTATGTCAAGTGTGCATAAAGTCGAGCCAACGACGTATTAAACAAAGGCGCTGCTTGGGAGGCAACCCATGGGAAGTTTGTTCTTATTCTTGCATTTCTATTTTTGTTTATTTTTTCTTTTATTTGCATTTAGGCTTACATTGGGGACAATGTCAATTTTAGTTTGGGGGAGGATTTAAATTATTGTAAGCAATTTTAGTTTTTTTCGATTTAAAAAAGTTTTTTTTTTGTGGTTTTCAATAAAGTTTTATTTTATTTTATTTTCAAAAAAAAAATTTGTGATTTTCAATGTTTTTTGTTGTGTTTGCCATGAACAAGATTCAACTGAGTTTGAAAAATTCATAACATGATTGAATAAATACTCTTTTCGACTTAGAATTAATTAGTATAGTTATTTTCCTTGAGGATGGTTGTGACTAAGTTTGGTAGACAAAAGCCTGTGAGATTTTGAGCCTTTGTACTGACATATCAGTCTCATTGTTTTTTTTATGAGAGATATTCTTCCATGGACTTGTTTCTCTAGAACTTGCTTAGATTCTCTTCGAGGTCACATCGGCACATGCATACATGAACATGATTAAGGCCATTTTTTTACGCTACTTAAGCCAAATAGCCTACCCTAAAATTATTTTTCCTTTGGTTGAACCCCTTTGAGCCTTATTGCTTCTATTTTTGTGAACCCATATTACAAGCTTTAACCTGAAAAAAAAATCCTTACCCAAGCCGGAAAACTAGTGGAGCATTATGATATGTATGAGTGTATAAAATAAGTGTGGGGGTATCTGAATTTCTAGTTTGGCTACATATTTTTATTCTCAAATTCTTGAGTTCCATTATGAAAAAAAACGAAAGAAGAAGAACTAAAAAAGAAAAGAAGTGATGGAGGAAATAACTTTTGATATCCATCTTCATGATTCCATCCAAAATTTCAAATAAAGGGATATGTTGAATGCTTTGAATGGAGTGATTGGTTTTACATATTTTATATATTGGAGCTTGAGTTAAATTATTTTTGCTCCACTAGTTTTGATGCCTTTTGAGCTACACTCCCAAAATATATCCTACCTTAATCCTAAGCCCCGCTACAACCCATAAAAAGTCCTTATGATTTGTGTTATGCATGTGATCCAAGTGGTGGAGAATGAGAAGATACGCAAGCTTATGGTAGATCATTTCTATTGTAATGAATTTGAGATAAACACATATCCTTCAAATATATGAGAGCTGGGTGTTTATTTCCGTGAGGGTCTACCAATTTAGTTTACTCTACCTTCAAATAAAATTACTTACTAAGTAATTAGAAGTTGTTTAAGAATATGTTTTCATGATATGTTATGAGTTTTGAAGAGCATGGTTATTCTTTATTTATGACATTACAACCTTGATTTTTATTTTTTAAAAAATAAATAAATAAGAGTTTTGTCCGAGGATGAACAAAAGTTAAGTGTGGGGGTATTTGATGAGAACGTAAAATGTTATATTTTTATCCCTTAATGTTCATCATTTTATGCTCATTTTATGACTATAGGTACTCATTATATTTATATTTTGCTGTAGGATGAATTTGGAGACACTATGTGCAAAATGGAGCTAAAATACAATTCTGGACAGTTTTGACACCTTTCACAAAAAATGGGCATAACTTTCTCATCCGAAACGCAATGGAGGTGATTCAAAAAGTTTTGGAAAGCTAAGACACAGGGCTAAAACTTTTATATTTTGTGTTTTTCGCAAATCAAACTGCATCATGGAGGAAATCAGACTTGAAGTTGGGTCAAAGATGCTGTGAACAAAAATATGAACCAAAATAACCATGTTCCTACTTGTTCTATGACTTATTCTATTTGGTTTGAGAAGTTGTAACTTTTAGAGGATATGTGGGAAGATATTGTGGGCTTGACACAACTAATTTATGGTGTATAAAAGAGGGTAGAAATCATGAGAAGAAACACACAACTCTTCTCTTCTTCTCCAACTTTTCTTTTGAAGTTTTGATGAACATGTGCGGCTAGAAGTCTTGTTGGTCGAAGTGTACGGAAGCCCTGGAATCAGTAAACTTGTGAGATCTAAATTGCTTTATATATTTGAGTTATACTTTGAATATTGAATGTTTTTCTATGCCAACTTTCACGATTGTTTTGTTTAATTACTAGGAGGCCTACTAGTTTATTATTCATTTCGATCTACCGCTAAATTAGATATCAAATCCGTAATAGTTTGATGTTTCTAATTTGTGAAGTAACCAAGCTTTAATAAACTGCTTTGTTTTATTAGATCTTAGGAGAAAAACGTTTGACAAAATTAAATGCAACCGCAGCTTGTGCTTGTATTATTTTGCTTTATCGATTTTTTTGTTCTTAAGAAACTGCTAGATTAAATCTATAGCGCTTGTCTTAGATTATTTAATAAGTAAAGTTAATTAGGTCGCTTGTATCTAATTAACTAAGCCTAAGAGAGATAGGAAGATACTTCCAACGGTAAATGTTCAAAGTATGATTTAATGTATGCTTGCATCAATTATCAAATTTTATGATTTCCAATGGTGAAAGTTCACTGAGACCAATATTTGTCCCTTGATTGATTTTAGTACTTTAATTGCTTTAGCTCTTCTTAAATTTTCTTTTCAAAACTCTCTCCCCCAATCCTTGTTCACATAGCATAAAATTTATACTAATTACTCTCTGTGGGATCGATCCTTACTCTCTCTACTACATATAATTTTAAGAGTAAGGTTTTATTTTTGGGTGCCTGCGACAACACACCAGAGATTAAATAATACAATTCTATATAAAGCCATGCGGCTCATTTAGGAACAACCATATGCGACTCACTTATAAATGGCCATGCGGCCAGGGCAAAATCCCGTAGGTCAAATTTGGACCAAACGAAATTCTCTGCAACATGGGACCATCAACTAGCAAAAATATGCAAGTTTGATAGATCAAAACTCCTGGAAACCAAAAATATCACAAAGCTAGATTTACAAGAATTTAACCATGGAAATGAAAAATGCTAAATACTAAAGTGGGTTAGAAACACACGAAGAAGACAATGGAACAATAAAAATGGACTTCCTCCATGAAGCAAGATGCACTTGCCTAAACCTTCCACTCTCAGGTTGGTGGAGAAGTAATAGTGCGGAAGAAGAAGAGTTAATGAGGAGAGAGAAATGTGTGGTGGAATATTTAATGAAGGTGGTGGTAGGTGGAGTGGTTTGGTTCACCTAAAATCAAGCAAAACCGAACCATGCAAAACCAAGCCGAACCAAGTCAAGTCGGACCGAATCAAACAAGAAAACATGCAATACGGGTCTAAATACGTACACGTATACCGAGATACGTAATACGAACAATGGTCATTACAATTACACCAATTCAGTTATTTCAAAAAATGACACAACTCTGCTGCAAGTGAATGAGAGAGAGAGAGAAATGGAAAGTGAGAGGTATATCTCTCGTCATCTTCTTCTTCGTAGAGGATATTCGTGGAGGATTACGGCGTTGTGGCTTCAACGACGAGTTGGCCGACATTGTTCGTCGAGCATCACCGCACGTCGGGCCAACTACGGGCTGATCGAGCACCGCCACACGTCTGATACAGACTTCGGGCCGATCGAGTCGACTTTGTCAGCGGTTCTGCAGCCGATCGAGCACCATTGCGTGTATGCTGCAGACCATGCCTCCATTATTGGTGGGGAGAGGAAGTGGTGTGGAGAGGAGGTTGTGGGGAGAGGACTAGGAGGAGGTGTTGGAGAGAGGCGGTCGCCTGGGAGACGTCAGCGGCGGAGGAGGGGGTGGAATGGAGGGACCGACGGTGAAAAGGAGGGGAGAGAGAGAGAGAGAGAGAGAGAGAGAGAGAGAGAGAGAAAATGAGGTTCTCTGCACATTTGTTTCTAGAGAGGACCAGAGAGAATGGGGTTCTTGGATGAATTTGGGTTCCTTGCACATGGTTCTAGAGAGGAGTATTAATTATGATTATTAAGTTTATTAATTAGTAATAATTACTGTTACGAACCCAATTCTCTAGAACCTTGTGGAAAGAACCATTCAGATAATTATTAAGGTAATTAATTTAATTATGATAAATAATATTTTTTTATTTATGATAGTTAATGTATTTTTTTGTTTAATCATTGTAAATAATTTAATTATGGATTACCATACCTCCAATTCCAACATTTATTTTCAACAACCATCCAAACAATCAAACTCTTTTTTTTTTTCCACTTTCAACAACCATCCAAACAACGAACTCTTTTTTTCTCTACTTCCATGAGATAGAAAGCACTCTATCTAAACATATTTTAGAAAGTACCATTTGCTAAAAGTGCACTAAAATTAAAGGGAACTTAAACATGTCGTAAATGTCACTTTTAGAATTTCAAAGAATTACCTGTATCCAAAAGGCAACTGTTAGAAACTGTTGGCAAATCAGAGAGGCCCTAATGCAACATATATCATTACTCCGCTCATTAGCGGTTTCGTGTATGTTATGACTTTAGCTTCCAGTTTCTTTATCTGCAGGAAACAAAACAATCAATTAGTCAATATTAACAAGACTTCATTGGCCAAACAAAAGTTAATACATATAATATGACTTGAAGTTGAAAGTAATGTCTGAACCAAGTTAATTTTGGGAACCAACCAAACTAGACGAAAGAAATTCTCTTTCTTACCAACCGTCTCAACCAAGTTGCCTAATGCAATAAATATCATTATATATATCAGAAGACTTCATTGGCCAAATAAAAAGGTCAATATAAGAAGACTTGAAAGTAACGTCTGACAGTATATAGATCACTACTTGGTGGTCCACTAGCTTTCCAAACAACCATAATAATAACAATTAACCATTCTCCTCGAAACCTGCAAATATATATATTTTTAATCTAATTTTTTATATCACTGAATAACGTGACCCTAGTTGCATTGTTCGACAAAAATTCGTCACGAATAAACAAATTTTAATTGAAATAAAATTTTAAGAAGGGACCAATATTTTTTTAAAAGGAATTGATGAAAGGGCTGATGCAATCATAATAGCAAAATGTGATCGGCACAAAAATAAATTAGATAAGACTTCGAATTTGGATAAATCCTATATATAGATTGGTGAAGTAAGAAAAAGAAAGATGGATAAGATTGTGCATAATTCGGATAAAAGAAGAGTGTAATATTAGAGGTTAGTACTTTGTAATTGGATAAGTTATTAGGAATGACGGAACGAAAGACCAGGAAGAAGAAGAAAAAGAAGAAGAATGCACCAAAAATGTAGATGGTGCACCAAACGTTCGAAAGAAGGATCTAACGTAAAGTTGGAGGTAAGGATCGAAAAAAAGATAGAAATTTTCATAGTTCTTCCTTTGTATCCTAAGAAACAACTAACAACTGAAGCAGACCAAACTAATAGGCAAAATTCAACTCCGTCAACAACATATCTATATCATTATCATCTTAGAAAGCACAGACAATCCAAAATATATTAAATTTCATGTCGGACACGTATCAGATACGATAATACACGGTTTATAAGCCTTCATTATATTCGTGTCCATGCAACATAATATTAAGAGGCTGCTCCTCCTCCTTCTGGTGGTTAGTCATACATGTGATCCCCTCCTCCATCTCCTCGGCCGACAGCAGCTGCAACCGGCACAGCGGACAGGTGATCTTCCCCATGTCGACCCATGCATCGATGCACTGCTTGTGGAACGCGTGCCGGCAGTTGCCGAGCTCCCGGACCACGTCTCTCTCCTCCAGCCTGCACAAGCAAACGGAACACGTCGACTCCTCCTCCTCCTCCTCCTCCTCGCCGCTGCTGTGGAATCTCGAATAGGCGACTGTCCGCAGCTGCTTCTTTATGACTAACGAAGAGACGGGAGGAGGAGATGGTGAAGTCGGCGGGAAGAAGCCGCGGTAAGAATGAAGGTCCCACGGGGAGGGCTGCGTCGCGAAGGAAGGGTAGAGGCCTAGATGGAAGAGGACTGCTGAGAGTCCGTAGTCGATGATCTCGAGAAGAATCAGAAATCGAAGCAGAAGCTTCGGAATTGCCACCAAGGGTTTGCGTGGAAGATGGTTGAGCTGATCCATAGGGAGGAGGAGGAAATGAAACAGGGAGGGATTTTTGATTCTGCACACAGTAAGAGAGTAAGGCCTATACGTTGGTCTATATAAACAGAATGTAACCAAGTATTTATCAAGTTTCTGTTGGAAAAAGAAGACAATAATTGCTTGAGTGAGGCATTATAGCTACCACCTACTTATGATGAGCTGTGGCTTCCTCCCTCTAAAGAAGACAATAATTGGAATCTTTCTTTTCCAGAGAGGACCAAATCAAATCCAACATTCACATTGTTAGATTTTGTTAACATGTGACCTACATAGAAATTGCACTTTTTATATCCAAGTTTGGTTAGCTTAAAAATATGTAATTAAAAAATTTTAATTTTTTCATTTTCATGTTTGGTTTACATAAGAATAAGAATCATAATTTGTATAGTTTTCGATAAATACCCGTTCATTATTTTCATGATGCTCCTGTCGGAGTTATCCAATAATTAGACCATACATGTAAAATTAAATGTGTTGTACTATCTAAATAATTAAGCCAAAGTAAAGTGGTCTAATTGAAAATAGGCTTGAGTATATAATTGTCATGGAAATAATTTGTAGATATTGGAGATAATTGATGAAAGGCCAAATTAGAAATATCTAAAACCTAATATATATATATATATATATATATATATATATATATATATATATATATATATATATATATATATATATATATATTTGAAGAGAGTTTTTTCTTTTCTCTTCAAGCATCCACATCAATCCATCAACAGAGAGAGGGACAAAGAATTCATCTTTGTCATTAAGGATCGTAACAAGTTGGAAGATTGAACAGCATAAAGAGACGATTGTTACAAGATCCATCAAGCCATGCAATAGATTCATGTACGCTTTCACAATTAATTTATGTTCTTTATCTCATGAATCAATGGGTTGAATTTTCAACAATTGGTATCAGGACCAGGTTGTTTGATTCATGAGTCCGAAGTTACATAACCAATTTTTATTATGATTATAAAACCTAGATGGTTCCATCTAATTTGTGAATTAGGATTTAAAATTTTCGTGTGCCATCATAAAGTTTAGATTTTCTTTTGGGGCATCTGTTTTGTGAGTATGTGACATGTTCTTACTCATCTTGTGGATTCCATTTAAGTCTTGTTTGTGTTTTAATCATTTATTCTTTGCCCTTAATCTGTTTTACATTCTTTTTTTTTGCTAAAGTAGTTGATTTTATAAGATTGCTAAAATCTATCTGTGATGCATCTGAATTCAGTCAGCAAAGAGGGTGGTGGGTGATCAATAGAATATTTTAACATTTGTAAATCTTTTGATACTACTAATAGTATATCCATTTTATTCAATGTGTATAAAGTAACAAAAATGTTATTTGGCTCCCAAAATATTTGGGTGATCTCATCTTCCATTATGTGACATATGACATAGTTGTTGACATGACAGTTGACATGGCAAAATTTAATATTAAAATTAATATTAATATTAAATTAAAATTAACATATTAAAATTATCCTTAACATTAAAATTAACCTTAACATTAAAATTAATTAACATTAACATTAACATTAATATTAACATTAATATTAATGTTACCATTAATATTAAAGAAAATTGGGTAATTAATTTTTTGGATTAAAATTTGTTACGTCAGCTGTTATATCAGCTGCCATATCAGATGCCACACAATGGGAGATGACATCACCCACATATTTTGGGAGCCAAATAGCATAATTGATAAAGTAAAAGTTTCATGCTTATTCGATATGTGTATAAGGGCCTGTTTGGTAGGGGTGCAACTCAGGCGGGCTAAACCCGAACCCGATCGGATAAACCCGTTAATGGGTTGGGTTAGGGTTGAAGATATTCGGGTTCGGGCTCGGGCTCGGGTTAAAATGTTTGAACCCGATCAAAAATCGGGTTGGGCTTGGATTCATGTGTTGGGTAACCCGAAGAACCCGAAACCCGATATATATATATATATATATATATATATATATATATATATATATATATATATATATATATATATATATATTGTTTCATACTACTTAAATGAGAAGTTTAAACTATAATTTTTTTCATCCGAACTCTTCAACTCCTTGTCCTAAACCTCATTTCAGTTTTATTTTGTAATGGTTGAGACTTGATTGCTATTTGATTATTCATTTAATATTACTCTTGTTTAAAATTATTTCAAATATCATATTAGAGCCCGATAAACCCGATAGACCCGACCCAACCCGAGCCCAACCAGATCCTTCGGGCTTGGTCTTGGGCTTCATATGTTGAACCCGAAGTCGGGTCGGGGTTGGGCTCGGGCTTGGCTTATGATCTATCGGGTTGGGCTCGGGTTGACCTCAAACCCGACCCAACCCGCCCGAGTTGCACCCCTACTGTTTGGTTCGAATGAACTGGGATGAAACTGTCCAAAAATTTGCAAGTTCTTTGAACTCTAAGGAGTTCATGTGTTTGGAAGGAAAGTGTGGAGGTCCAATTTTTTTGTTGATTTGATGGACCGCAGTTCCTGTCCTCCCCCAAAAAAATGTTCACTTTTGACATCCAAAAAAAGAGAAAGAACTGGTCTAAAACTGAGAAAAGAGAAAATAGAGTGAACTACTATGGAACTGCTATGGAGGAGGAGAGTTGCGGTCACCACCCGAAAGTAGCCGGTCCGGCGGTGCCTTGGACGGAGGACGAGCTCGCGTGGGACTGGAGGTCACTGGCGGCCGCGCACTCCACCGACAGGAAGTAGCCCCCGGTGGTGGAGGCGTCAAAGACCGGAAGCAGCCCTCCGGTGGGGGCGGCCGCGCACTCCACCGACCAGAAGCAGCCCTCCAGTGGGGGAGAGACTTTGAAACAAAAAACATTGTAGTAGAAGAAGAATTCGAGAGAGAGAGAGAGTCTTTGAAAAAAAAAGAAGAAGAAGAATCCAGATGAAGAGGGGAGAGAGAGAGAGAGAGAGAGAGAGTGAGTCTTTGAAAAGAAGAAGAAGAAGAAGAAGAAGAAGAAGAAGAAGAATCCAGATGAGAGGAGAGAGAGAGAGAGAGCAGTCTGGGACGGAAAAAAGGGGAGGGGTTGGTGGAAGATTTTTTTTCTTTTTATATGTTTAATCTTTGTTCATTTATGTTCATTTTTATGCTAATTAATTCTTTGATTAGAAATTTTACATTACTAATTATATGTTAATGAAATAAAAATAAATAAAAATTAAATTACAATTTAATATGTTTAATCATGATAATTAACTTAGTTGTCATAAATAATTTACTTTGTCTTTTATTTACCAAAGTCATAAATTTTTAATCCATAAAAAAAATTAATAATACATGTTAGGGTAAGCCTACCAAGGTTACCACATCTCCAACTAACATCCATTTTCAACAACCATCCAAACAACCGAACTCCTTTTCTCTCCACTTTTACAACCATCCAAACACCAAACCATTTTTCTTCCACTTGCAGGAGACAAAAAGTACTACATCCAAACACATTTTGAAAAGTGCCACTTTCACACTTTCAACTGCAACTCATCATGGTGTAAGTGTCACTTTCACACTTTCAAATAGTTACATCTATCCAAACAGCCCCTAAGCGAAAGTTTTGTTCTACCTTTTGTAAAAATTTCGTGTGCTTATCTTCAATTATTCGTTATTCTCATGAAAACCAATGGGATTGTAATTTTTTTAGATGCCTTCATATAGGATCAATTTGCTTAAATTTTATAACATGCTAAATTTGTTATGTACGTCAATATATCAAAATGGTTTAATTCATGCAAAGAGATTATGCTTATAACTATTTTTTTAATATAATCTATTGACGTGTATAACTTCAGTAGATTATTTGATATAATCTGCTGATGCATATCTTCAGTAGAATCTAATATATTAATTTATGATTATTTTATTTAAACATGAATGTACATAAGAATTTAGTCAACATTTAAATCTTGGTACTTCTTTGTGACTTGTAATAGTTATCTAAAATTCTAATTAGATCCATTAAAATAAGATATCGCCAAAGTGACATCTCTTGAATAGATAGTCTATGAGAACGTCGGATGTTTATGTGTGTATATTCATGCGAGTATTAGCCAGCCCAAAGGAAGGTTACTACTTGGCCGAATTGCACAAATACCTGTGGTGATAAATGTGTGACAATTGTAAAATTTACATGTGACTAATAATCCGATCCAAAGATAAGCTTATAATTAGACATGAATTATTATCAACGTTTGATCATTACCCCAAGAGTACCGCTTACAGTTAATACTACTATATAAAGACTCGATATAAACAATGTGCTAGGTATCTTGAGATGAGGTTCACTATTATTTGAATTTGTTTGACTATTATTATTTTTGTTATTAATTAGAGCATGTTTGTTTTGTTATTTTGTTCTCTTTACAACTAATGTCGGCACAATATTTGCCAATTTGAATTCAGTTCCTATAATTAATGGGACAAACTTTAAGGGGAAAAAGGAAGAGAAAGAATACAGAAGCTACTAAGGGTCCAACTCAAATGAAACAACAATATGAAACTAAGGATTGTTCCTTTTGTGACAAACCGTGACACATAAAGAAAAAATGTACAAAGTACCATGCATAACGCATAAAAAATATATTTCTAAATGTGGTCTGTTCTGAGGTTAATTTAGCTTCAGTACCTAGAAATACATGGTGGTTATATTCTGATACAACTACCCACATCAGTGTTTCTAAACAAGGTTGTATAAGCTACCGAAAGCCATGTAATGGTGAAAGACACATTTATGTAGGTGACTGCAAGACGGTAGAAGTGAAAGCAATAGGACACTTTTTGTTAGTTTTAGGAACTAATTATTATTTGGATTTGATAGACACTTTTATTATACCATCTTTTAAAGGAAATTTAGTTTCAGTTTTCTTATTGGACAAATCTAGCTAGTATTGTTTATTTGGAAACAATAAGTTTATTCTATTTTTGAACTCAATATTGTTGGTAACAGTTCACTTAATATTTATGAACTTATATTCACTTGAAACTATTGATCTTATAATAAACCTTGCATGTGGAATCACGTGGTACTAAACACAAAATTAACAATAAAATTTTAGCCTCATTATAACATAAGTGATTATGTCGCATCTCTAGAAATAGAGTTAAATGACTTGTGACTAATGAAATTTTAGATTTCCTTGACTTCACAAACTTTAATGTTTGTGTTGAATGTGTAAAGAAAAAACAGACCATGACAAAAGATTATATGCCAATAAGTCTAAAGAAGTCTTAAAATTGGTGCATATTGATATCTGTGGACCATTCATTGAGCTTCTTGGAATGGTAAAGAATATTTCATATCATTTATAGAAAACAAATTCTAAATATCGTTACCTATATCTCATTCATGAGAAATCACAGTCTTTGGATGTGTTCAAATCATTTAAAGCTGAAGTTGAGAACCAATTCTAGAAAAATAAAAGTCGCCAGGTCTGACCGTGGTGGATAATATTATAATAGATCTGATGGATCAGGTGAACAACGTCAGGACCATTTTCTAAATTCCTAGAGGAATGTGGAATCTTCCACTACAAAAAAGAGAGCTTTTGGGATGACACTATTAGATACACAAGTCTAGAAGGTCCTAAAAAATTAATATTTTGGTACACTTATATGTAACAAAAAATAATATTATTTAGGGCGGATTCCTATATGGATCATAATAATATATTTTTTTAAGAATATAAATTATTTTAGTCCCAAATAAACTTTTGGACCGTCCCAATAAAACTTGGCGGAAAGTCAAAACAATTGGTCGCGTCCATCCCGTCTATTCTTTGTTTTCTATATTTTGCATTATTCTTAGTCATCTGATGTGAATGGTTCAATCTGAACCGTTGGTGTTAGGAATTTAACCTTTTCTACCAAACACTGATCCTCCCTCTCAGACCGACCAAACACCAATTCTCTGTCTTAAACCCCCCCTTCCAAAAAAAATCTACTCTGGAGTGAATCTCCAAAATAGTTATGGGAGAATGGAATCTTCGATGAAAGGTACGTTCATCTCAAAAAATTATATAATCGTCATGTCAACTGGATCTTGTCGGGCTGATAAAAACCCTAATTTTTTTTATGAAATAGTCCTTATTGATCTTGTCGGGCTGTTAAAAAGTCCTAGTTTCTTGTCGATCTTGTTAGGGCTATTAAAAAACCCTAGTATCAGACGGATTTATCCTTTTTTTACTTCTATCATAGCCATCCACATCTAGTCTGGAATGAAAGTTAGGTTCTGACGACCTAACCGATTATGGAGAATCAGGGTGTTGAGCTTGCAAAGAGGGAAAACAATCGTAGATGCCTGATATAATATTAGGCAGTAGCATTTGACTAGTACGTAATCTGGCTCTCATGAAGGAAATTGTAGTTATTTTTGAAATATATGAGATGTTTTATAAGGTGAGGTTTGGTATTAAGCACAATGATTTAATGATTTTATGGATTGATGATGGCTAAGGGTGAGGACTATCGCTGCTATGGATATTGTAAGTTTCTCCTTAAGTTTTGAGGATGGAACTTTGTCTTGGTGGGTAATTATGTAGTGTCCTGCTACGCCAAGGCACTAAATGAATAAATAAATCGGATTACTGGCTCTGCAACAGAAGACGATTTATCTGGGTGAGTGGACAAGGACTATGCTTTCTGATTCATCTTACGCCTAATAAAGAATCTACGATTTTGAATGAATGCTTATTGTTAAGAACAAGACCGTAATCGTTGAGAATGCTAGCATGCTGACCGTGTATGATTTGATATAAAAATATGCATGTTGCTAAATGTTCGAACCATTGCTATGTTAAACAAGATAAAAGAAGCTTGCATGCTAAAGTTAGAATGTTGCCTCAAAACAATGGACGGTTTCCATGCTTCATAAGAAGAGAAAAGAAAAAAGAGAATGCTCACATGTCCCTGAATAGTAAGCTATCAAGAGTATAGTTCATGCTTGTTGTTTAAAGCTATTATCATGTTTGCTTAAATGAAGATTGTTCGTTGTCCCTCTATTGTATGCTATAAAGACAGAGATGTACATGAGGCACATGGTGCTGTTAAAAGAGATGATATAGTTTGTCCGTATAGAGAAAAGAGTAGAGCTACTGGCTCGGTTGTATAAAAAAGAGAATGGATGGAATATGATTGTTGTCTGACAATCTGTCCAAAGTGAGCTTTATATGATATAGTTGCATTCATGAATTAGTCCTGAACAACTTGTGCACAAGTATAGATCTCCACGACTGGTTTTGGGGTGCTGGAACTGCTCAACCCTGGGGGGATAGAGTAACACCCTGAGGTAAAGGTGACTTCGAGATCAAGGGGTGTATAGAGTGTCCACTAGCGATGAGCTGAACCCAAGAGTCAATGTAGTGCCCCGCTCCGCAAATTCACTATATAGACAGAAAGATCGGATTGATGGCTCTGCAATAGAAGACGATTAATCTGGGTGAGTGGACGAAGTCTCATTTGCTGATTCGCTTACGCCTTTCAAGAATCTGAGTTTTTGATTGAATGCTATTGTTAATAACAAGACAGTAAACCATTGAGTATGCTTCTAAGAGAATCCACATGCTGTCATGCTAAGAACAAGAAAAGAGATAACATGTATGCTAAGAAAAATTGTTGCCTTCTAATAAGAAATGAACTGATGCATGTATGCTAATGTAGAGATGTTGCCTTTAATAAAAAAGAACTGTTGCCATGCTTAATAAAAAAAGAAAAGAGAATGTTTACATGTCCCTGAATAGAGTATGATTATCAAGAGTAGATTCATGCTTGTTGTTATCGTGCTTGCTTAAACAGAGATTGTTTATTGTTTCCCCGATTGTTGCTATAAAGAAAGTGATGTACAGAGAAGGCACATTGTGCTGTTAAAAAAAGATGATACAACTTGTCCGTATAGAGAAAAAAGTAGAGCTATTGGCTCGATACATGAAAAAGAAGAAGATGAATATGTTTGCAAGTTGCTTGATTGATGCATGATAGTTTTATATGATAGCTGTATTTGCATTAGTCTAGACGACTTGTGCACAAGTGCTAGTCTCTCGACGATTATGGGGGCACCTGGAGTCGATCGGCCTAGGAGAGAACAGGACACCTGGGGCTAGAAGTCCCCACAGTAAGAGAGGGTGTCAGTCTATTAGTGAGATGGGCTAGAACGTCCTAAATGCTAATATGGGTAATGCCCATAGACCACAAGAGTTATTGTCATGCATATAGATAAGTGTCGAATGAATGTTTTGCTAAGAGCTAACAATGCAGAGACGAACAGGGAACGATGTTGGTTTTATAATATTTATGCTAATCCTTGTCTTGTGCAGGGATGGACGTTCGGCTATGGTAAGAATCACTGAAAAGTGATACACATGTATTGCTTGAGTTTGCTATATAAATTGCTTGCAAAAATTAATTTGTTACCAAGAAGTTCTATGTTCCACTAAAGAAAAGATGTAATATCATGCTGGTAATCTGACCCTAAGAATATCTTGAACAAGAGAAAGGAATGCTAATGATATTGTCCTAAATAAATGATATGCTCATGAAACACGTTGTGCAATGCACACGAAATGAATAGTCATCGTGCTTGAACTGAATAGTCCCTTGTATGCTAGAGATGAAATGAAATGAATTGTGGCTTTTCAAAGATGTTTTCAAAAGATTGTAAACTGACTCTGTATGCATAAAATGTACATAGGTAAAAAGTAGCAAGATCACATCACAAGAAACATTTTTCTCACTAATTGAATATTGATCGTTTCAGACAAATGTAGCTCTTTGTTCACAATCACCAGTATGCTAATATACTGACCCACCATCAGTCTGCATGCAGGTGCAATATGTATCGAGAAGGATAGTCCGAAGCGATAGCCCATGCCTCATCCTTAGGAGCCAGAAATCAAAAGAGATGCCAAGAGATGACATCTGTTGCAAGAGTTTGATTTTGTATATAAAGGGATGTAATGTATGGGAACGAGATCAATATAATCTGTAAAGTTCTGAGAGAATGTAACATTGTATCAGAGAGAATCGAGAGCTTGTAATCTGTTCAAATAAAATCAATAAAGAGAAATTGTTCTTGTTACAATTGTGTTTAATGATTGTATTCTGAAATATGTCTACTGCTGCTTCAATTGTCAGCTATATGTTCCACTGTGTTATTGTCAACCTTGTCTTGCTTCAGGTCTTGGCCTTGTGCAAGCACAACTTAGGCTTGCACGACATCATGCCTTAGCGAGGACGATCGGTCTCAAAGAGTCCGAAGCGAGGACGAAAAGACTTTGCGGGATCAGGACGTGACAGAATGGTATCAGAGCAACACGATCTTCTGGCCAATTTTGATTCAATTGAATTTGTACATGTTCTTCTGATCAAAATTCCTTTGCCTATTCGATATCGTCAATGAGATCAACGTTCCATACAATAAGTTCGTAAATATTTTTATGATGCCGGCATATGTTTTAACGATTTGATTTATTGAGATTGAAATGCTTTATTGAATAAGATTTTTGATATAATCTGAATTGTGATTTCATGGATTGATGATGGCAAAGGATGAGGACTATCGCTGCTATGGATATCGTAAGTTTCTCCTTAAGTTTCAAGGATGAAACTTCTTTTCGGTGGGTAATTATGTAGTGCCCCACTCCGCGAAGGCACTATATAGACAGAAAGATCGGATTGCTGGCTCTACAACAGAAGACGATTAATCTGGATGAGTGGACGAAGTCTCATTTGCTGATTCGCTTACGCCTTTTAAGAATCTGAGTTTTTTATTGAATGCTATTGTTAATAACAAGACAGTAAACCACTGAGTGTGCTTCTAAGAGAATCCACATGCTGCCATGCTAAGAACAAGAAAAGAGATAACCTGTATGCTAAGAAAAATTGTTGCCTGCTAATAAGAAATGAACAGATGCATGTATGCTAATGTAGAGATGTTGCCTTTAATCAAAAAGAACTGTTGCCATACTTAATAAGAAAAGAAAAAAGAATGTTTACATGTTCCTGAATAGAGTATGATTATCAAGAGTAGATTCATGCTTGTTATCGTGCTTGCTTAAACAAAGATTGTTTATTGTTTCCCCGATTGTTGCTATAAAGAAAGTGATGTACAGAGAAGGCACATTATGCTGTTAACAAGAGACGATACAGCTTGTCCGTATAGAGAAAAGAGTAGAGCTGTTGGCTCGATACATGAAAAAGAAGAAGATGAATATGTTTGTAAGTTGCTTGATTGATGCATGATAGTTTTATATGATAGCTGTATTTGCATTGGTCTAGATGGCTTGTGCACAAGTGGTAGTCTCTCGACGATTTCGGGGGCACCTGGAGTGGATCGGCCTAGGAGAGAACAGGACACCTGGGGCTAGAAGTCCCCACAGTAAGAGGGGTGTCAGTCTATTAGTGAGATGGGCTAGAACGTCCCAACTGCTAATATGGGTAATGCCCATGGACCATAAGAGTTATTGTCGTGCATATAGATAAGTGTCGAATAAATATTTTGCTAAGAGCTAACAATGCAGAGATGAACATAGAACAATGTTGGTTTTATAATGTTTATGCTAATCCTTATCTTGTGCAGGGATGGACGGTCGGCTATGGTAAGAATCACTGAAAAGTGATACACATGTATTGCTTGAGTTTGCTATATGAATTGCTTGCAAAGATTAATTTGTTACCAAGAAGTGCTATGTTCCACTAAAGAAAAGATGTAATATCATATTGGTAATCTGACCCTAAGAATGTCGTAAACAAGAGAAAGGAATGCTAATGATGTTGGCCTAAATGAATGATATGCTTATGAAATACGCTGTGCACTGCACACGAAATGAATAGTCATCGTGCTTGAACTGAATAGTCCCTTGTATGTTAGAGATGAAATGAAATGAATTGTGGCTTTTCAAAGATGTTTTCAAAAGATTATAAACTGACTCTGTATGCATGAAATGTACATAGGTAAAAAGTAGCAAGATCATATCACAAGAAATATTTTCTCACTAATTGAACAGTGATCATTTCAGACAAATGTAGCTCTTTGTTTACAATCACCAGTATGTTGATATACTGATCCACCATCAGTCTGTATGCAGGTGCAATATGCATCGAGAAGGATAGTCCGAAGCGATAGCCCTCATCCTCAGGAGCCAGAAATCAGAAGAGATGCCAAGAGATGACATCTGTTGCAAGAGTTTGATTTTGTATATAAAGGAATATAATGTATGGGAACGGAATCATTATAATCTGTAAAGTTCTGAGAGAATGTAACATTGTATCAGAGAGAATCGAGAGCTTGTAATATGTTCAAATGAAATCAATAAAGAGAAATTGTTCTTGTTACCATTGTGTTCAATGCTTGTATTCTGAAATATGTCCGCTGCTGCTTCAAATATCTGCTATATGTTTCGCTGCATTATTGTCAACGTTATCTATCCTGTCTTGCTTCAGGTCTTAGCCTTGTGCAAGCGTAACTTAGGCTTTCATGGCATCACGCCTTAGCGAGGACGATCGGTCTCAAAGAGTCCGAAGCGAGGACGAAAGGACTCTGCGGGATCGAGGCATGACAGTCACAATGGCTAACTATAGGGAATGACCCATGGATTACCATATAGATAGACGTTGATTGGTGCAGAGATGAACCGGAGAGTCACAGCTGCCAATAGAGTCTGCATGTGTCGATAATGATTTTGCTAATAGCTAACAATGCAAAGACGAACATGAAACATGTATTAGTTATATTATGTGTATGCTAATCCTTGTCTTGTGCGGGGATGGATCGTCGGTTATAGGTAAGAATCGCAGAATAATTGATTTCCATAAATGCTTTACATTTTCATCATAAATGTTCTTATGAATATATGTCCCATATGAAATGTTGCTTTATCCTTAGAGAATGATATGTTATGTAAATTAATATATTCTGAATCAATGAATTGCTATGCCCCAAAGAATTATTTGTTGCAAATATATTCCGAAAGAAATGAATATGACTAATGAAACACGATGCACATTTTTGAATTGAACTAAGTAGTATCGTACATGAAATTGACCCAATAGCTGGCTTGAAACAAAGAAATGATATGTTGCTTTTCAGAAGTGTTTTCAAAAGAAATTATATGACTCTACGCTACATGAAATAAACATAGGTAAAAGTAGCCAGATTATCTCATAAGAAACGTTTTATCGCTAAATTACTTAGTGATTGTTTTAGATGGCGTAGCCTTTGTTCACATCACCAGTATGTGGATATACTGACCCACCATCAGTTTGCACGCAGGTGCAAGATAAATCGAGATGGATAGTCCGAAGCGATAGCCCAAGCCTCATCCTCAGGAGCCAGAAATCAGAAGAGATACAAAGATGGAATTTCTGTCCACGAGATGATCATCTGTTTCAAAGAGTTAGTTTTGTATATAAAAGGATATAATGTATGGGACGAGTCATTGTATTCTGTAAAGTTTCTGAGAGATTATAAGCCAAGTATGACATGTATCAGAGAGACACTGAGAGCCTTGTAATTGATTCAAAGATTATCAATACAGAGATTTGCTTCTGTATCATTATGTTCAGTTCTATTTTCTGCAAGCCATTGTTCAATTTTTTTTTCTATTAAAGCTCCGATGCGCTGCTGTTGATATTTGTCTATCTTATCTCACTACTAAAATAACCCATTTTAGCGACGTCAGGAGACGTCGCTAAATAAGGAAAATACGTCGCTAAAACCAATTTACGACGTATTTAGCGACAAAAACCGGACGTCGCTTATAGGCAAGTCGCAGATGACACTTTAGTCGCTGAATGTCGCTATTTGCGACGTGGAGTTCATTGTCGCTAGACGTCGCAAAATTAGCGACAGATAGCGACGTATTACTACGTCGCCAAAATTGCGACGTAAAGCGACCACTTGCGACGCTGTAAACTTTATATATGATGACATGGCATGACAGCCACGTGGGCAACTTAGCGACGGCTACCGACAGATTTAGCGACGTATATTAGTGACGTCTAGCGACGTTACGTCGCTAAACAGCGACGTCTACGTTCCGTCGCAGTACGTCGCTATACGTCGCAGATATTATAAAAAAAATTTAAAAAATATAATTTATATTTTTGTTATGTTGTGTGTCTGTGTTTACAGTGTGTGTGAAGTACAGTGTTCGAACCATCGACAGTTTCGCTTACTGTTCTATGTTTTATCTTGGATAGAAAGAGCAACAGTTCAGGGTGCACTTCTCAGAGCTTCCTCTTTACGTCCTTCACCTTCTCGGGAACCTTTACGACGTCCCGAGAAAGTGAAGGACGTGAAAATGAAATTCTCAGAAGTGCACCCTGAACTGTTGCTATTTCTAACCAAGATAACACATACAGCAGTAATCGAAACTGTCGATGGTTCCGAACACTGTATTTCACATTCACTGTAAACACAGACACACATCATAACAAAAATACACAATATATTTTTTAAAATTTTGGCAGCACCTCCTTTGTATATCAGATCATCGCTTATAACCCAGCGTAGGTATATTTGTCATCCCCGTCGCAGATATCACAAAGTAAATATCACAATAAAAATAGGAGGCGGTGCAAAGTAAATATCACAGACACACATCCTCACAAACATCCAATAGAGTCAAATAAAAATGGAAGATGATAAAAAGTCTTCCACCAAGTGTATAAACAACAATGTATGAATAAACAATTTGCCCATAGGGCCAATACATACAAGTTATAAAAAAACTAATAAAATCACTGCGGACCCCTGCCGCACAACTGGGATGGAATGTAGTCATACTGCTCTTGGGTGAGCTGTACCGTAGGGGCAGTAGGAGGCAGTGCAATGTCTGGAGTCGGCGCCGGAGGCAGTGCAGTGTCTGGAGTCGACGCCGTCGATGGACCGGGACGACGTATCTGTTCCAGCTCTCGCAGTCGCTCACCATGCGCAGCAAGGGTACTCACCACCCTCTCAGTATACTGAACAAGTGAGGCAGACATGCTCCTCTGCGATCCCTCCAGCTCGACCTGTCTATGCTCTGTGCGCTGTGTAGACTCGATAAGCGTCTGTAAGCTGGCAGCTGTAGCCTGATGCAGACTCATCAGCTCCTGCATACTGCTCTCGACCGCATCAAATCGTCCGGTGACGATCGGAGGGTCGGATCGTCGCTCGACCGCATCAGAAATCTGCTGCTACAACTCGCGACGCAGCTCCTCGATCTGACGACGAACATCCTCAGCTCGTGACGACGCCTGCATAGCCGGAGACTGCGTACTGACAGAGGGGGCCGGGGATGACTCCGAAGCCAAATACGTGCCGTAGGATCCCATACCGTAGTACGTACCCTTCTGAGGACCGCCAACGGCGGTCATCCAGAGCTCGTCCGGCGATGGATCTGTAGGCGGCTGGGAGGAAGTACCAGCCCCTCCCTCTGCTTGCGTACTAGCAGCAGCAGCAGCAGCAGCCACCTCCTTCTGTAGCCGAACAAACTCGGCCTAGAACATGTTTGCTAACGTGTAAGTGTTTGCTAAAGTCTATATTGATATCTATTTTCCTATTTTCTAAATTATAGTAAATTAATATAAAGAATAGAATGTACATATGCCTGCGTCGCCCTCTCGTCAATGAACTCCCCAGCCCTCCGATGGGTGACCAGGAAGACGGTCACCATGTTCGGGTCCTCACCCTTTTTTACCTGTTAAAATATATTATCCATTATCAGTACTAAACATTCTATCGAACTATATATAAATTAATGTCCATCATAGGAAACGTACCAGACGACGAAAATGCTCCGTCATCGGAATGGAGCCACCACACCACTTACCGGCGCTCGACCGCGCCACCTTGGCCTTCTCAGACCGCTCCTCGTAACTGCGCTCGCTGAATCTAGCCTTCATCGCAGTCCACTGCTCTGGCGTAATCCAACCCTGGATCGGCCCTCCGGAGCGATCACGACGCTTCTGGTCGTCGATCGCATCACGGATGAGCTTGGCTGCGACGGCAGAAAATTGGCCCTCGATCCTCGCCGCCCGGTGTGGTGGATAGAAATAGGTCCTCTATAAGAAGTAAAATACAAAAGTTGTATAATATACACAAATGATTATTAAAATTTAAAAATAAACAAATTTTTTACCTTGAAGTGGGCGAACCAAAAGGCCTTCCTATCTGTGGGAGCATCTGAGTAGTTAATCTAAGCCCCACCATAGTTCTGCCTCAGAAATGTCCCCAAATGTCTCTGTACTGCAGAAGGCCGATATCTATACAATAATAATTTTTCATGAATATATATGTACATATAATCATTTGAGAAATATATGTTAATTAATTAACTTACTTCATAGGCCCGTCCGTCCAAATCTTCATACGCGTCTCGTCCGGGGGAGCGCATGGAGGGTCGCACTCACCTCCTGCCTGGGCAGGATCAGTCTGATCGCCGTCCTCCATATGCTCGGCGTTGGCTCCCCCATAGAGCCGTCGACAGGAGGAATGCTGGACGGGGGATCAGGAATGCTGGACGCGGGATAAGGAAGGATGGATGACGAGGGAGGAGTCGGCAACCTGCTGGATGCGGGATCAGGAAGGCTGGATGACGAGGGAGGAGTCGACAACCTGCTGGAACTGTCCTGTCCCGGTAATGGACCGGGAACAGAACGGTACAATGGCGTACTCGGAGATGAGGATGAGGGTACAGAGCTGCCCTCTCCATCCCCACGCCGAGACTGACGGGACTGGCTAATGTAAAATCCTCTGCATCGTCCAGATGGTCTAGTCATACCTGATAATAACATATGACAATAAAACAAAAATACATATTTATATGATAGACATCACAAATTTTTGAAAAATATCATGGTCAAAGATAAAAGTGTCACTAAAGTGTCACAGATTTATTATTACAAAAATATATACTTATATGATAGACATCACAGATTTTAATCCTCTTCTAAAAATTCATCTAGTTCGTTTAGCTCATCTTCTTCTTCTTCTTCTTCTTCTTCTTCTTCTTCTTCTTCTTCTTCTTCCTCCTCTACATCTTCACTTTCATCTGCATCTTCCTCTTCAGATAATTCTACTTCTTCTACACAATTAGATGTGTAATGAGGAACTTCCGTCGTGTCTACTTCTATAATATTTGTTACAAGAGGTAGTTCATCCTGTTGATAAGCTATATCGTCAACCTCAAAGGTATTTCTAGCTTTGGTCTTGCATACTGCCCACCAGTCCGACCTTGTTGTTTTCCGTTTAGGATAACTTGTGAAGTACACGAGCTGAGCCTGACTTGATAGGACAAATGGTTCATAGGCTTGATATCGACGCCGATAGTTTATATCAACAAGACCGTGCTTGTCTACTTTCTAACCTTGACCTTCAATCGGATCGAGCTAATCACACCTGAATAACACAATCTTAGCAGGCTCTATTCCATAACTATATGTCAGCTCCACGATCTCCCGTAGCACGTCATAGAAATTGTTGCCCGCATCAACATCTTTGTAGTTCGAAGATCTGATACACAAACAGCTATTTTTGGTGGAGTCGAGATCCACAAAGTTGTCTCTGATCGGACAAGTTATTGACTTGAACCTAAACCCATTAACACAGTAGCTTGGCCATATTTTTGCAGCATAAATTGGTCCCTTGGCTAGCGTTCTAATAGACTCATTCTCAAGTCTTGCGTATGGACGATCGACCTAAATACCACGAAAGAAGCAATTAAGCTCATTCTCAATCAAGTGCATATACAGAAAGGTAATTACAGAGTTCTCAAGTCTTACATATGCACTCAACCATGATGGAAAATAACGTCTCATTTCTTGTTCTAGTTCTTCTTCTGTTATGTGTGGCCTACCTGACCTCACATCATCATTAAATATGCTGAAAACAACATCGTGCAATTAATATAATAGTATCATTCTTAACACTATTAAAATAATGTAGACGTATTATTTACTTACCCCTCCAGTTTCTCTACTTCCTCCTCGTCGCAGTTGAGTAATACATACACCTGAGCAGCCCTTAGCTCATCATCGTTCAGATATCTCTTCTTCATCTTACCCGATGGCTTTTCTGGAGTATTGAATACCTTCAGTATTGTATCATTACTTTCATGATCTCCCTCATTGTTTCTGGAAGCTCTCGTTCTATTAGTTGCAACATGAGGCTTGAAATACATCGAACAAAAGTTTGTAATCTCCTCGAGAACATAGGCTTCACAAATAGAACCCTCGACCCGTGCCTTATTTTTCACCTTTCTTTTTAGGTGATTCAAATATTGCTCGAACGGGTACATCCATCGATATTCGATGGGTCCACCAACACGTGCCTCATAGGATAGATGAATCGGCAAATGCTCCATAGAGTCGAAGAATCCAGGAGGAAACACCCTCTCTAGCTTGCATAGTGTTACCGCAATGTCCTTCTCTTGCTTTTCTAGACGATCAACGAGCAATTTCTTAGAACAAACATCCCTGAAGGATATGCTAAGCTCCATCAATGGATCCCAAACTGCCTGCGATAAGAATTCCTAAAATGCAATCGGAATTAACCTCTCCATGAATACGTGACAATCGTGGCTCTTCATACTCGTCAATTTATTTTCCTTCGGATCGACACATCTTCTCAGATTTGACACATATCCGTCTGGAAATTTTAGGCCCTAGATCCACCGACAAAGTCTCACTTTATCCTCCTTGTCCAGTGAGAAAATTGACTTCAGTAGGAACTGTTTTCCATTCTGCTGTATCAAATACAACGCAGGACGTTTGCATATTTCTTCTAAGTCCAACCTGGCCTTGGGATTGTCTTTCGTTTTTCCCTTTACGTCCATCACAGTATTAATTATGTTATCAAACACATTCTTCTCAATATGCATGACATCAAGATTATGTCTGATCAGATTGGTACTCCAGTATGGCAGATCCCAGAATATGTTCCTCTTTGTCCAGTTATGATCTCTACCAAATCCATCGCACTTGTATCCAGTTGTAGGATCTTCGATAGCACTTGGAAAATCTTTAACCTCCTTCCATATCGTGGCTCCGTACCACCTTGGCGGTGGATCACCCTTCTCTATAACACCGGCACGGAATGCATTCATGTTCCTTCTGAACGGATGATCTTTTGGCAGAAATTGTCGATGACAATCAAAGAAGTACGGTTTTCCTCCGTGTTTCAAGCGAAAAGCCTTACTACGGTCTATGCAATACAGACATGAGAGACGGCCATGAGTGCTCCATCCAGATAATATTCTATAGGCCGGAAAGTCGTTGATGGTCCACATAAGGGTTGCCTTCATCTGAAAATTCTGCTTCCTGGAAACATCGTACGTGTTAGCGCCTACTTCCCATAACTGATTCAACTCATCTATCAAAGGCTGTAAGTACATGTCAATGTTCCTCTTGGGATTGTTCGGACCAAAAATTATAACGGTTAGAAACATGTACTGAGTCTTCATGCACATCTAAGGCAGTAGGTTATACGAAGTGACAATCACAGGCCAGTACGAATACTGGAATCCCGAAAGACCAAAAGGAGTAAAACCGTCAGAAGATAGTCCCAACCTGACATTACGCGGATCTGAAGCAAAATCGGGATACACTCGATCAAAGTGCTTCCACGCTTCTCCATCGGATGGGTGATCCAACACTCCTTCAATCTGTTCTCGCATGTGCCAACTCATATTTTCGGCCGTCTCTTTCACCATAAATAATCTTTGCAACCGCGACGTTAAAGGCAAGTAGTACATTGAATCGGTCGGTCTTCTTGCACCGGTATACCTTCCTGTACTAGTTGTCTTATAGCGATCAGCACCACAAAATCTGCACACATCTGCGTCCTTGTCGTCTTTGTTGTACAGCATACACCCATTGCGACAGGAATCGATTTTCTCGTATCCCATCTAGAGCGATCTCACCATCCTCTTAGACCGATAGAAGTCTTTAGGCAACTTAGCACCTGCCGGCAAGATCTCTATAATCAACTCCAATACTCGACTGTAGCATTCTTGCTATATGTTAAAATCTGACTTAATGCTCAACAGTCTTGTAACCACCTCCAACGGTGAATGATCCTCACAACCAGGATACAATGTAGTCCTTGCATTCTCCAGCAACTCCATGAACTGTACAGCATCGGCGTTCGGTGCCTCCTCAGGTGCATCATGAACGAAACTAGGCCCCGCAGCGTCGAAAACTATGTTCACGCACCCGTCGTCGTATGCATGATTATCTGAAACAAAATTAGGTCCCGCATGTATATATGGCTCAACATAAGGCTCCGGCTCTGATACTAAAGACACAAGTTCTCCGTGTGCGGTCCACTGATAGTAATTAGGCGTGAAACCCCTCGAGTACAAATGATATGTCACTTTCACTTCTGGATAATATTTCACGTTATGACATTTCACACACGGATACTTAATTTTGGTGCCGTCCATGTACTAAGGGAACGCCTTAGCAAACTACAGGAACTGCTCTACTCCCACTATGTATTCATCCCGTACACCACACATATCATCAGGACGACGATTGTACATCCATGAACAATTCCGCAAGTAGTAATTCATATCCATTTGGAAATAATTCTGCAAAGATGGACATACATTATCCAACAGGCACAAATTCGTATATTATGTCTTATTAGGGACACACATTAGTAGCGAACAGTTACTAATATCAATGATATGCAATCTAGGTCAAACTAGGTTGTACTAAGTCAAACAAAGTCCAATAAGGTCAACCTAAGTCAAACAAAGTCAAACAAGGTCAAAGTAGGTCAAGGGTTGACCTATAGTTGACTTTGTCAACTCTTAGTCCTAAGTCAAATATCATATTTCTAGTCATTACCTACCAAGGTACCATTTACCTTATCGCTATTGGTATTCCAATACCAATACCTTAAGTTTGTACCCTTTACCTTATCGCTATTGGTACCCTTTACCTTATCGTTATTGGTACCCTTTACCTTATCGTTATTGGTTAATAGTCAATTCAATTTCAGTTATTCAAGGGAATCAGTTGACACATTCAGTGGATTTATCTCAGGAATAGGAAAACCAATCTCAGTCCTATTTACAGTTTAAGGAAAATGAAATCTACAAGGACTGTTACTCAAATAGACCACATGTTGACTGATACAAGAATACCTATCATCAAAAGCCCCAAACTCGAGCCACACTCCAAACACTGACCTATTTGTGAAAATGGGACTAAACTAACCAATAAGCAATTTGGGGGCTGAATAATTGATTCAAAACTGATTTAAGGACAGGCTGGACATCTAAGTTGATAACTAATGTCGATGTGCAAGGATGGAATGAACTAAAAAGGTAATCCTTCAACCAAACAATACCTAATCTATATGTCAGTCATGGGACTGAACAACTGAATACAAGACAAATAATAGGACTGGAACTAAATAAATGCCTGGACTAATATGAAGAGATAATATGGACTGCAATATGCCAAGCAAGACCGATACACATAGTTGATACCAAATGGATATGGGACTGAACATTACACTGTGGTAATCGCCCAAACTGGACTGTACAGTGGTAAATGCTAACATATGGATCAAATATGGACTGTTCAAAGCTCACTGACTGAACAAAGCTAAGGGATTGAATCGATATAAAGGCAATAGACTGACCTACTAAGAGACTAACAATGTATACATTCACACTTACAAACTTGAGTCTATATATATATACAACGACTGTACAGTCATACATAGTTGATCACATATGGAATAAACAGCCCACACAAATACACACCCACAGTCCACTTAAACCATAAATCTCCCAATCAATATAACTACTTCTATTATACTCTTGTATACTAGATTATCATACCAATGTAAAGCTATAGCAAAGCACTCCTAAACTAAAGGTTAAAATTTGAATTTAGAGCATTGATGCTCTTTGAGTCATTTTGACAAACACTTGGCGTGCATATCAATGTCTGTGTCTGTGTCTGTGTGTGTATGTGTGTGTGTGTCCGTGTCTGTGTGTGTGCGTGTGTCTCCGTGTCCGTGTGTGTCCGTGTGTGTCCGTGTGTGTGTGTGTGTCCGTGGGAGAGGAGGAGGAGGAAGGAGAGGAGTTAGGTTAGGGTTTACCTAAGGAAGAGGAGGAGGAGGTCGGATTGGGGGAGGAGGAGCTCGAGGAGGAGGATCTCGAGGAGGAGGAGCTCGCCGGAGGGGGAGGGAGTTGCCGGGGTGGAGGGGGTCGCCGGGGGGGAGGGCACTGACAGAGGGGGAGGGAGCCGCCGGGGTGGGTGGGTGGGGGGGAAATTAAAATTTTCGAGGGTTTTTGAGTGAGAGTGAGGGGGAAAGAAGGCAGCAGCGTGCCCTAAGTAAAATAACTTAGCGACGTCACGTGTTGACGTCGCTAAACGTTGCAACCATGGCGACATATACTTATAATATGTCGCTGAACGTCGCTATTCAGCGACGTAGTATACTCCTGTCGCAGAATGTCTCTAGCCAGCGACGTTTTGCGACGTGTTTATAAATAAGTCGCTACTTGCGACGTAATTTCTTGCCGTCGCTACATTATATCGCTATTTGATGATATTTTAGTAGTGTCTTGTTACAAGTCTTGACATTGTACAAGAACAACTTAGGCTTGCACGACATCTCGTCCAAGCGAGGACGAACGGTTCCATAGAGCCTGAAACGAGGACAAAAGTCCTCTGCGAGATTGGGGCGTGACATCGACTAACAAGATCATTCGAGTATTCATTTGATTAATCTTCAAAATTCGACTATGTCATTTTCAGCCGAAGGTTATTCTATCAAATCTTGAACTAATATTTGATCGCTTAGACTTTTCCACAACATGCACCATTTCATATTCATCCTCGATGCAATTTCTTATACGACATCATGGGGTCATCCTATAGGTCTAAACATTCATTTTGATTTGGCGGTCAAGTCTTCTAGGGTCAGCTATGCCGAAGTTATGCTCAATAATTGTAGATTATCAATGATGGACAGTTACTACGAACCATGCTATATACTATCTCGGAGCCAAATCAAACCTGATGAATTCTATGGAACTCTACCCAATCCAAGAACACACTTTCAATCTAAGGTCGATCCATCCTACCTACGCAATTATTGTGCCATTATCATCCAAATAACTCATGCACTACCATCGACGATTCCGCTAATCCATAAACATCTAATTTCCTAGAGTCTGAATCTATCTACTCATGGTCAATATAGGAGATACTGTACGCAGAGAAACCATCTTCAAGAACTTTATCGTTCTATCTTGACCATTACGAAATTTCTAATCACTCTGTTCGATTTTTTGTACTACTATTTATAAAAATCTTGATGTCATAAGCTTGCTCCATTTTATATCCTTACATCATGCTTAAGATTTTCCCACGTATCCCTTTGATATGTTATGTCCATTTCGATATTGTAAGGGTTAACTTCTAATCAGAGTAATCGTTTATGCCAGCTGTCAGCTCATATTTCGAAGCGTCTTTGTCTTTATCTGATGTGTATTTAATGTATGCCTGAGCGATGCACGCATGAGCAATACGTGTATGGAGTCATAACTAATGACTCTTTGGTTGTCGTGTAGCCTTGGACTTCGTATTCTTCGAGGTGCATGTTGTACGACCTTCCAAGTGTCAGCTGACATCTGACACATTTGTTAGTACTGCGTTAAATGCTTTGATGGTTTGAAGGCATGACCAACTTAGCGGATCAATAATTCTAGCACATTGAAAGATAGGCACAGGATCCTTCAGTTGTTTCCTGAACGCATGGTTTGGGGTGCGCATGTGTTTGTTATTCGCATGTCCCTTGGAGCGCATGGTTTATTATATGATTTTTTCATGCTTCTCAGTTTCTCCATCAGATAGATGATCCAATATAAGGTCTACTGTCGTTTGTGCCATCACATGCTTTTGGTCATCTCCTTCACCATAAAATCCTCTGCAGCCTCAGTGTCAAGGACAAGTAGTACATCAAATCAGTTGACTTTCTTGCACCGACATTCTTTCTTGTACCGATGATTATCTAGTGATCAGTTCCACAAAATTTGCATATGTCCTTATACTTGTCATCCTTGTAGTACAACATGCACATATTTCAACATTTACGAAATTAGCTTATGCAAATTTGACTTTATGCGAGATTGATCCATCATTTTTATGTATCTACAAGACCCGTTTTAAAATTTTCGACAATCTGCTCACTTGTATGCAAAGTTTGAAATATTTTTTAAAGTTTTGTCATTTTTTCTTTTCGTTTGGTCCCAAAATTAGGGTATCTGATCTCGCAAAATTCTTGGATGTGTGTGCCACTTGTTCTTGTACTAAGGCCCTCTCTAATGGGGGTTCCTATCCCCCCTATTTCTATAGTAGAAAGTTCTTTTAAAAAAACTCCTCCCAACCATGATTTCTATCCCAACTTTTATCATGTGGCAATGATGTAGGATAGAAAATTTTTATGACAGTTATAGAAATTCTTCCTCTCTCGTAGCAATTAATATTGGGTCCTATCTCATTCAATTGATCCTCTCTTTTTTCTGCCACATAGCATAGCAATGGAGAATCATTGGGGAGTATTTTTGTGTATGTAATTTATATGTAGAAACCTAACAATTAAGACACAAATTTTCTTAAAGTTCAATACCAAGTAGGATAGAAACCCAATTGTAGAAATACCCGTTGGAGGTGGCTCAAGATTTCTAAAATTGAGTTTATATCCTACTTGTCATTTTACTTTAAAAAAATTTCTACCATAGTTTGTAGAGTTTCTATATATAAATTACACATATAAAATACTATCTAATGGTTCTTCATTTCTATTTACGTGATAACAAATTAAATAATTAATTTAATGATGTTGGATCCAATATTAATTGATATGAGAGGTGAAGAATTTCTATTTCTCATAGAAACTCTATATTCTTGTATTACACCACATAGAAATTATGATTGTTGGATTTTTTTTTTTTTTCTAAAATAGATGGATTATTTAATAATAGGGTCTCATATAAATATATACTATTATGGTTATGATTTTTAAATTGTCCAACACTAGAATTTGAATATTTAAATTATTGTTCACTAACGTACATGAATAGTAATTTAAAATCCAAATACTAACGTTCGAGAATACGGAGATCTAAACCGTAGTATCAACTATTGTAGGAGATCCTATTACTAAATAACCCGGTTTATAGCATAGAAATGGACATAGAAATCCCTATTAAATTGGGGATGGCCTAAGACCATCTCCAATGAGGGTTTCTATCTTCCATATTTCTATGGAAGAAATCCATTTTAGAAAAAATTTCTTCCAATGGTGATTTCTATCACCATATCTATCCTAGGTGGCAATGGTGTAGGATGAAAACTTTGTAGGAGGGTTTCTACATGTAGAAACTCTCATAGAAATTTTTCTATCTCTCATGACAATTATTATTGGGTCCCACACCATTAAATTGGTCATTTTACTATGTGACACATAGGATAGAAATGGAGAACCATTGAAAAGTATTTTTGTATGTCTACAATTTCTATGTAAAAATTCTTCCAACTAGAATAGAAATTTTTTTAAAGTACAATGTAGAACTCAATTTTAGAAATTACCATTGGAGATGGTCTAAGGCTCTAAATTGTAGGATTTATATTAGACACCTGTCAGTTTGCATGTCGTGCCATCCCAACGCCGTCAGAGTCATGCATTGAATACGCATCAAATCAAATCCTTACTAGAGAGACGTAAATGTGGACTTTTCCAGCACCAGCAATCACACGTTATGCTATAAAATTTCTTTATGGGCCCATGGACCACTTTCAGAAGCCGAACATAGTTTGATGAATCTCCATGAATTCACATTCGTCTGCTTGTTGAACCTCCAAATATCAGCTGGTTGGTGACTTGGAAGACTGTCTTAGTAGGTATCAAAACAAATGTTGGTGGTTTGTTCTTAACCACGTAGTATGACAGTCTTAACGTAAGAAAATTCTTTTCCTGATGATTTCTCCCACATGCACCGGTTGATGTTATCATGTATAGATGAAACAACCACATCTTTTTTGTTTACAAAGTGTTTGCTTGCATCTGTGGAACACAAGTAGTGGTGGGAGAGCAGCTTTCTTGTGCAACTGGTCATGTGGAGCTTACTTATACCACTCATTGTCATAGCTCCATGACTTTGTATGTGGGTTGACAAATGAAGGTGGCTTTGTCGCCATGAAATGAAAGTATGTAGCAGACGTCGGTATACATGATAAAGTCAGTACTATAAGTTGACATATAAAATCCCACAACTCAGCTACAAACCACATTTCGTATATTTTCAATTTGGTCCACAAAAAATTGTTCAATATGTATGCCCATTCACATAGTCTTCTATAAAGTTATATTTGTATAATTGTTCCTACAAGTATAACTTTATCTAATTTATATCCATATGAACAAAAAAATTCAACTTGATTGTTGTCATCAAGGGTAAACTGCAGTTAAACCTTCCTTAGATGTCACGAAAACGCATTTAAAGACCTCCTGATTTGAAAAACCCAAAAAGTTATGAAAATGCTTAAATCACCCCCTAATCCAACTTTTCTGTTAACCGGTGTTAACTCTTGGGTGAAATGACCGAATTACCCCTGTGATATAATCGAAGCATACCAACGTTTCATTTCTATTCTCAACTCTCTCTCTCTCTCCCGTTCTCAACTCTCTCTCTCTCTCTCTCTCTCTCTCTCTCTCTCTCTCTCTCTCTCTCTCTCTCTCTCTCTCGTTCTCAACTCTCTCTCTCCCGTTCCAAAATCTCTTTGCAAATCCTAAATCTCTTTGCAAACCCTAAATCGATTTGCAAACCCTAAATCGAAGCATAGAACCGACGTTTCATTTATATTCTCAACTCTCTCTTGCTGTTGTTGGTCGATCGGAGTGGAGATTCTGAATATTTTCGGCTTATTAGGGAATTATCGAACTGCTACATTTGAAAACCCTAGTTCTCTGAATTTTCCTACACTTTCGAACGTAGTGCATGAATGATGTCAGTAGGAGCGGAAATTTCTGAATATTTTGAGAAAAATGCATGAATGATGTCTGTACGAGTGGAAAATGTCTGTTTCATGCATGATATTTGTTAAATTTCGTAATTTTTTTAGAAAAATACAGGAATGATGTTTGTATATTGTTGTTGTTGGTGTTGTTTGTAGTCTATTGTCTATATAGGGACTGTTTTTAGTATATGAGTTGTTTGTTATTAGTAGTTATAATCCTTGTATGTACGTAGGATTAAATTAGTTGAATTTATATTAAAGTAGTTGTCTGTTGTCCCTCTCTTTGTCTATACATTGTTGAATTTATATTAAAATAGTTGAATTTATATTAAATTAGTTGACTGTCTGTTTGTCTATACATTGTTGTTTCTATATTAATTAGTTGTTTGTCTGTTTGTCTATACGTTGTTGTTTCTATATTAAATTAGTAGTACATAGTGAACTATCTTTTGTTAGTTTTTTCATATATGTTGTTGCCTGTGTGTAAGTGCAGAGGGATTAATGGACACAAAGTATGTTGTTCATATGTTTGTTGGGGGAGCTTTTAGTGTTGATAACCAATATGTGGGGGGGGGGGGGGGGGGGCTATAGAATTAGAACTTAAAGGATGTGTGGACAGAGATGAGATGTGCTGGTTTGATCTTGATGGGTTATGTGCATCTGCTGGGGTCCAGGCTCCATATGAAATTTATTATTTTGACCCTGTAGATGGAAGTAAGACTCAGATATTGGGTGACAATGACATATTGAGCTTTTTTTGAAAAGTTTTCAACCCCTTGTGTTATCAAATTTTATGTACTGGGGAAGCTTGTTGAGTCACTCATTGACTATGGTGAATATGTTGACATTACTGAGTTTACAACCACCAGAATTCTCTGTGGTCCTTCTGAAGCAGCTGATGAGATTGATGTGCAGTTAGGTGATAATTTTTGGGCCAATATAGACTTGACTGGGCCTGCTCAACCTGATGAAGATGTGGAGTTAGAATCTGGGCCTCCTCAACATGTACAAGATGAAGGGACTACTGAGAATGAAGACAATGTTGAGAATGAAGACAATGTGGAGGAAGAAATGACTGAAGGCAATATGGAGGAAGAAAGAACTAAAGATGTGGAGGAAGAAGCAGCTGGTGTTGACTTTAGTAGTCTTGCCCCCATGAAGACTTTGACCAAGACTCTGAATATGCTCCCAGTAATGAGTTGGCTAGTGTACACTCCTCAGAAGAAAGTTTTGATGATGAGGATATGTGTGGCAATGATGAATTGGGACCCATTATGCTCTGTCTGCGGGGTCTTTATCATTTTGGTGACCCATATGCTGCTGTCCCTACCTATTTAAGTGTGGTGCTCTGTTATGCTGCATGATGTTGTCCCTAGTATGCTGTTGTCCCTAAATGTTGCTGTGGGGTCTTTATCATTTTGGTGACCCATTATCCTTTACTCACTAACTCATCTAAGCCACTGTCCCTACCAAGTTTATCATTTTGTCATGCTGAATGTTGCTGTGGGGCCTTTATCATTTTGTCATGCTGCTGTCCCTACCAAGGTTTGTCATGCTACAGGTTCATAACTCTTCTTCATTTCAGCACTGTCCCTACCTCATGTTGCTGTCACTAACTCTTCCTTTTTTTTCCTGTAGTATACAAGCATGTGGGAGCAAAGCAAATGGATGTGCAGTTTATATATTTTAGATGAAGAATGGATGTGCAGTATAGATGATGGTGTGAACTCTTAAGAAATGAATGTGTTTAAGTAGTTGTATCACCTGTTGTTGTACAAATGGATATGTGAACTCTTAATGTCTTTGGTTAACTCTTCATGTTTTCAGATTTTATTTTGGAATGTGTTTAAGTAGTTGGATGAAATGTTGTTGAAGAAATGAAACGTTGATGAACATGGCAGTTTGATGAAAGTTTATATTGTGCAGTATCCATTTTTCTCATGTTTATGTTCATGAACATGGCAACTTGCTCATGTTTTCAAAATTTCTCATATGTGTTCCATTTTGTAGTTTGTTTAAATTTGGCAGTTAATTTGCAGTTTACATGTTGCTGTTCATATAGGAACATATGTGTTCCATTTTGCAGTTCATATAGGAACATATTGAAATGCAACTGCAGTTTACATTTGCTCATGTTGTTTTTTATCATTTTGGAATGCAACTGCAGTTCATATATGAACATATGTGTTCCTATTGTGTTTACATTTGGCAGTTCATTTGCAATTTACATGTTGCTCTTCATATAGGAACATGTGTTCCATTTTGTAGTTTACATTGGATATGTGAACTTGTTGCTTGAATTGGAAACTTGAATTGTAAATCTTGATACAAAAGATGTAAAATATGATCTGGGTACAAAACTTGAATTGCAACTACAACATTCATCACATCCGTATTTCTTAAACGAATACCTTAAATAGTACTAAACATGTTAAAAATCCAAAAATAAATTGCAAAACATGTATGTTGAAGCATGGTCTGGGTTCAGTTACTGCCACCGCCGCTATCGATTCTCTTGGAATAGGCTATAAACCTTGGCCTCGGTGCTCCTTTACTTCTTTTATTAAATTCCACATTAGAATTTGATAGTGTTCTAAATGTTTCTCATCCTCCCATAGTAGAAAACCACAAGAATTTGTTGAAAAATTTGCACACACGTAAAATCTTCTTCCAGGATTGGTTGGTGTCCATAAAGTCTTCAGTGGACTAATTAATCCACAATAGCAATAAATTGTTCTTCCATAATTTCTATTTGGACGTCTTGAGAATGAAGATTGCGAGCTACTGGCCATAATTTGCAGTTGGATTTGAGATCTGTAGGTAAGAAAAAGCTTCAATACATTAAATGATAGCAAATAAGTAAAATAAACAGGAATATAAAAAAATTAAATGTTATTTTCCCTACCAACCAACCAGTCAAATACGTAGAAAATAGAAAGCTTGGGTTTTATGTTTCAAACAAGCTTCAAACAATCCTATATATAGAGAATGGAATAGGCTGCCAGGAAGCTAACGTTACAATAGAGGGGTATTTTGGGGAGTAGAAAATTTTCTCTCTCCTAAAAATGGGTGCTAACGGCTACTTCTAACGTTATTTTGACGGAAAGGGACATTCTGAGCAAAACATGGTTTGTGGGAGGTGCAAACTACTTAAGTTTTCTAAAAGGTCTTATTTTGCGAACGAGGCAACTCTAAGGAGGGTTTAAATGCACTTTACCCAATCATCAATAAAGGATAAACTGTCTCAACAATCTTCTCCAATCTTCTCATTCTGATAATAACAATCAATTTGAGAAACATGGACGATTGAGAAGTAAGTCTAATAGGATTTCAAACCTGGACAACCCTCATCTAAATAGGAAAAACCACAAACTCAGCGTAAGCCACAAGAGGACGGAGTCCAGGGGTGGAGAGACATTAACGCCGCACTGGGCTGTCCAGTGCAACCCCAAAAAAATAAGCAATTATTTTAATGCTAGGTAGCCCAGTGCAAGCAATTGAACCGTGTAACCCACCCAGTACTCCAACTGAGATGTGACATAAGTAGTAGCAGACAAATAAGTGTCAGGTTTTGTTTAATTTGTTATGGGCTATATTTGGAACAATTGTGTCAGATTTTGTTTGATTTGTTTTGTTTTGTAGATGTGACCTAAGTAGTAGCAGACAAAGAACTGTTAGTTTATTTATGCAACAAATTTAAAGTTGTTATGGAATGTTTTTCACAATTCTGAGGGACCATAAGCAATTAATTAAAATTCAAACAGTGTAAGTTTCTAGTTCAAATGGTCTTGTGTTATGAAGGTATATTTGGTACTTTGAGTTTGTCCCAAAGGAATAATATTTGTATATGGGCATACTTGAAGCCTATTGCAAATCAATTATGTTATTTGGCTCCCAAAATATTTGGGTGATGTCATCTTCCATTATGTGGCATCTAACATGGCAGATGACATAACAGCTGACATGACAAATTTTAACCCAAAAAATTAATTACCCAATTTTTTAATGTTAATATTAATATTAATATTAATATTAATATTAATGTTAATGTTAATATTACTATTAATGTTAATATTAATATTAATTTTAATTTTAATTTTAATGTTAATTTTAATGTTAATGTTAATCTTAATGTTAATTATCATGTTAATTTATTAATTTTAATAATAATTTTATTGTTGAATTGTGCCATGTCAGCTGCCATGTCAGCAACCATGTCATCTACCACATAATGGGAGATGATATCACCCAAATTTTTGGGAGCCAAATAGCATTTTTGATTGCAAATGGACTTGATAGCTTTATAGGTACTATCTTCTTCAAGCCGATCTATATCTTTTTAGGTTTCTTGGTTGTTCAAGGAAGCTGCTCAGTTGTCATCTGAGGATGCAGATGTTCATACCTTACTTGGTGCCTAACAACTTGGACTTACAAGAGTTCTTTTTCCTCGTGGTTTTTGGATTTCCTTTCAGATTCTTGCTTTCTAGTATGTTTTTTTTGAAATTCATAGTATATCCTTGGAACATATGTAAGCAATTATATTTGGTAGAAAATTATCAATAAGTAAACATTACCAAATTTTTGGCATAAATTTACAAAGGAAACTATGTCAATTCATCAAATTTACAAAAAAAAATTATGTCGAATTTTTAGTATAAATTTTTAGAACCTTATAGTAACTATTAGCTAGCCCATCATAATCCAAAATCCTGGCTCCGCCTCTGTTGGAGCCGTAAGTAATCCTTTAAGACCGGTCCATAATAAAGATCAAAGGTAACCAAAATTAGTTTCAGATAGAACAATCTAACCCTTCGAGTTGATCTTGTTTATAAAGCAACATGTACGACATATCAATTATATACCCTTATTTAACTGTTGGTCCCCTAAACATAGCATCCGTTTTGTTTCTAATAACATGAAGAAGTTACATCTTAATTAGTCTTACCATTCTTTTTAAATATGCTAAATTGCCTCACACAATTCAAGCAATAGAAAATGATAGTCAATATATTAAATACATAATATGCTTCATAGTTCATCCCCTTGTGTACTATATATATATATATATATATATATATATATATATATATATTCCTGTGTGAGCGCTAGGGCTCTTTCCTCTGATTTGGGCGGCAGGCCTCCGATGACCCGGCGTCGCCCCCTGCGACGCTCGAGCCTCTCCGCCTCCCTCTCCCGGCCTCGCGCTCGGTCCCCCCTCCTCCTCCTTTCCGTCCTCCTCCTCCATCCCTCTCTCTTCCTCCTCCCTGGCTCCCCAGTTCCGCTCCTTTGGCGTTCCCACCCCCGTCGTCGTTCCCCCGGTCATCGCGGCTTTCGCGCAGGGATTGGGGGCTCCTCCCCCAGTTTCAGCGTCTTGGCCCCTCCTTTCTCGGTCATCCCCCCTCCCCCCTTCTCTTTTGCAGCCACCCCTCCACTCTTTGGCTTCTCCACCATCGCCACCCCCTCCCGCTGTTCTTTTGTCCCCTCCCTCCACTCCTTCCGTGCTACCCCCCTCTTCGGTCGCCACCGCTCCCCACCCCCCACCCCCCCATCGTTCCTTCGCGGATGTGGCTGCGGGCACTCCATGTGTCCTGCATAGAAGTCCTATCTCTGTTCCTCCCTGTCCTACTTCTTTGTTTGAGGGCACGCCGGCGGTGTCTTTCTTCGCGTCCTCCATCACAGATCTTGCCGCTCCCTTCAAATTTGCCCTCGTCGGTAAGTTTTCTCATGGTCGCCCTGCTGTTGATGCCATTCGTCAGGCATTTGGGGGTCTGCGCTTGTCCGGAGCTTCGTCCATCGGTGTGATCGATACCAGGCATATTCTGATTCAGCCTTCGTCAGAATCTGACTTCCTCCGGCTCCGCTCCAGGGATGTGTGGATGGTAGCGAATGCCCCCATGCGGCATTTTAGATGGACCCTGAGTTTCTCTCCAGAGCGTGAATCCCCGATCACGCCAATTTGGGTGGCATTTCCGGGCCTGCCTCAACATCTTTTTGCTCAATCGGCCGTCTTCAATATCGCTGCGTGCATTGGCACTCCTCTCTAGCTTGACAAAGCCACCGCCTCTCATTCTCGTCCCAGCAGAGCGTCCGTTCAGGTTGAGATAGACTCCAGTATCCCCCTTTCCCCAAAGATTTGTCTTATCCTCCCTGAAGGTAACAGTGTATGGCAGCCGATAGAATATAATAGGATCCCAGAGTTCTGCGAGTCGTGTCTCCACCAAGGTCATTTGAGCAATTCTTGCAAGAGATCTCCTCCCAGCAGCTTCGCGAAGGATAGACCCACAAGAGATGCAGAACTCAACAGAGCCTCCTCTTCCGATACGAATCTCTCAGATTTGAGTATCCCAGTTGGGGCTAGCATCATAGGCGGGCAACCATCCAACACGACTACTTCCCATTCACCCCACATCGGTGATCTTCGCTGCGTCCCCCCCAGCAGGCTTGGGGCTCCAACTGGAGTTCTCAACTCTTCTTTCAGAGGTGTGGCATTCTCGTCATCCTCACAATCAGATGATCCCCATCCCCCTTCTTCCCCACTCCATGGTAGCAGGCAATTAGTCCCATATATCCCTCGTACCCCTGGTGTGAACGCTCTCAGTCGCATTGATGAAGCAGAGGTGGATAGCCCGAGCGGAAGGGATCAAATCGTATCCGATTTCATTTCCATAAATGTTTGGGATATGATAGCATCCGCCCAGAACAAGAACAGTTCGATGTGTGATGATCCTGCTCTCTGTCTCGAGCATCAGTCGTCGGCGCTTAGCTCATCTCAGAATAGAGGAAAAGACAAATCCAATCAAAAAGGCTCGACGATGACGCTGCGGTCAGCGAAAAGAGTGATTCCCTCTCACTCAGCTCTCGTCCAATGTTAAAAATCCTTATTTGGAACGTGCGGGGCCTTGCCAACGTTCGCACCACAAATAGGATTAAAGCTCTGCTCAAGCTTCACAATTTTGCTATTCTCGCCATCATTGAGGCGAAAATAGACGAAACCAAACTCTCCAAATTCAAGATCAAGTTGGGATTTCAGAACGCCGCGAATCACGGGAAAGATATTTGGATTCTCTGGAACTCCCTTATCAATGCCCGCGTGGTCGACATTAGAGATCAATCTCTCTCCATTGAGTTCCAGCATAATAAGATCAATTGCCCGGTCATTCTCTCGATTGTCCATGGGGGTTCTACTAAGCAGTTGCGGAAGACTCTATGGTAGGATTTATTGATGTTGCAAGACAGATTTCTGAACTCTTCGTGGATTTGTGGGGGGGACTTCAACGCCGTCACTTCCTCTGAGGAGAGATTGTGTGGTCTTCAGCCGACTTTCGGATCGACTACGGAATTCAGTCAGTTTATATTCGACGCCGGCCTCACATCTGTTCCTTTCTTCGGGAACTCTTTCACATGGTCTAATTCTCGGGAGGGCATTCACGCGCAGCGATCCAGACTAGACAGAATCTTGATCAACCAGCAGGTGTCCGAACTTCTTCTCGGCAGTTTGGTTAATCACCTGAACCGGAGTGAGTCCGACCACAGCCCTCTTCTTCTCGACATCCCTACATCTCAAGCTTCAACCAAGAAAGGATTCAGATTTCTTAATTTCGGGTATGATCATCCTGGATTCCTCCACACAGTCTCCGACGCCTGGAACAGTCAATCACATCCTAACCTACTTATTAGTATCGCCCTGCGGATCAAAGCCACTAGGCGTGCTTTAGCTGCTTGGAGTCGCAGCACCTTCGGTGACATCTTTCGCGCAGCTAGAAGCACCGAGGAGGCCGTCGCCGATACCGAGACTAAGCACGACGCCACCGGGGATCCTGTCGACAGGTCCTTACTTAACGCTGCTCGAGCCAGGTTGAAGCAATGCATCTCGATCGAGACGGCTTTTTGGCATCAAAAGGCTAGGCTAAAATGGGATTGTGAAGGAGACCAAAACACGAAGTTCTTCCATTCGTGTGTCAAACAGAGAAGGAACCACCTACACATTCACAAGATCAAAGGGAGCGACGGCTCCATTCACAGTAATCATGAAGACATCAGCAACGAAGCCATCAAATTTTTCTCGACCTTGTTCACCAAAGCTGCGGTCATCAAGGATGAGGATTTTCTCGACGCTATTTCTCCTATCATTTCTGACACGGATAACGTCAGATTGATGCAGCCTATCACCCCCGAGGAGGTTTTCGAAGCCGCCAAAGCTCTGGACAGCGGGAGTGCCGCCGGCCTGGATGGTTTGCCTGGAAGATTCTTCATTTCATGTTAGGATTTGATTAGTTCCGACGTGATCGGAGCAGTTCAGGCATTCTTTGAAGGTTTGCACTATCCCAAGTCTATTTCAAGTTCCAATCTCATTCTTATTCCCAAATCCCGATTACGTTCGCAGACTTTCGTCCGATTAGCGTCAGAAATTTTATCAACAAGTTGGCGTCCAAGATCATTGTCACGAGACTGAGCCCTCTCCTTCCGAAGCTGATATCCAGAGAGCAGAGCGGCTTCGTCAGCGGCAGAGGTATCATCGACAACATCCTCCTTGCCCAGAAGATGATCAGTCAGATGGGACAGAAAAACAGAGACAAGAGCATTGCGATGAAGCTAGATATGGAGAAAGCTTACGATCGCGTCGATAGGCAGATCATCATTTGGGTTTTCAAAAGATTTGGGTTCTCGGAGGAGTGGATTAATCTCATTTGGCGTTCAGTCAGCAATTTGTGGTTCTCCGTTATGATTAACGGCTCGCCGTGCGGCTTCTTCAAAGCCTCTCGAGGAGTTCGACAGGGTGATCCGATATCGGCATCGATTTTCATCATTACCGCGGAGCTCCTCAGTCGGAATCTCATTCGGATAGCCAGCAAACCATCCTACAACCGCTTTAGAACCACTAGTGGTTGTCCCCTCATCTCCCATTTGGCGTATGCCGATGATTTTCTGATTTTCTCCTCGGCGGACAGACGTACCGTAGCAATCACTACCGACACACTACGCAGATATGAGAGAGTGTCGGCTCAGAAGATCAACAAATTGAAGAGCACCATTTACATTCACGAGAAGGCCTGCCCTACCTTGTGCGTAGACATCGGCGAGATCTCCGGCATTCGAGTCTCTTCCCCCCCATTCATATACCTCGGATGCCCTATCGCTTACGGAAGACGCCGCTCCGCCCTTTTCGAGCCCCTCATTAACAAGATCAAGCAGCGCATTTCCCAGTGGCACAACAACTTCTTATCATTCGGAGGTAGAGTTATCTTACTCAGGTACGTTCTCAACTCCATGCCGATATACACCCTATCTGCGTGCAACCCCCCTAAGAAGGTGCTGCTCTCTATCGAGAAGCTATTTGGGAGCTTTCTTTGGGGGAGCAAAGATGGAGTTTCCCGTCGTCATTGGGCTAGCTGGACCTCAGTCGCCAAGCCAACAGAGGAGGATGGTCTCGGATTTTGCAAGCTGAGCGATATAGTGAACACTATGTCGGTTAAACTGTGGTGGTCTCTTCGCACCAGACCTTCCCTTTGGGCGTCGTTCACTAAAGCCAGATACTTCAAGCGGACTCACCCCAACAACGCGATCGCCAACTCAGACGCCTCCCCTGTTTGGCGTCGGCTGCTGGACGGACGCGATATTGGCGCTCGATATATATCGGTAGCTCTGGGCTCGGGAGACGTCGATGCGATTCACGAGAATTGGTCGGGCCTCGGCTGTCTTCATCCTTCTGTCCCAGGTAATAACATCCAGGTTAATCAGTTCTGGGGCAATGACGAGTGGGATCGGGCCGCGCTGTCGTATAGATTTGGTGCGGAGAACGCAGAGATCATTTGTGGATTGGGCCTCCGGCTCAGTGAGGGTCCAGACTCTTTAGTTTGGAACTGCAACGACAGCGGGCGTTTCTCGACCGCCTCGGCTTGGCGTGTATCTCGCCGTCCAGCCTTTGGGCCATCTCAATCCCAACCCAGTTGGCGGTCATGCATATCGAAGAAATGGTCTTTCTTGCTTTGGAGGATCATGCGATCCAAACTCCCTACGGATGACTCCATTCGGAATATCGGATTCTCCTTGGCATCCAGATGTCATTGTTGTTTGGTTCCTGACGAAGAGACTCTGGATCACATCTTCGCATCCGGAGTTGGCGCAAGCAAGATTTGGGAGCACTTTCAAGCTCGTTGCGGCATTTTCAGCACAGGTAACTCAGTTCGGTCCAGATTCAGGGCGTGGTCGCGCGGTTTACATCATGAGAACGATCACATCGTCGCCGCGATAACTTGGGTTCTCTGGAAGAACAGGAATAAAGCACGATATGAGGGGTACGTATTCTCAACTGATCAGTTAATCGAGGAAGTGAAGCGTCAAACCAGTAGATCTCTTGCAATCTGCACTCATGGAGTTTGCGCCGACAGCGTTGGCATTGGCTGAGCGGTTCAATTCTGGATGGGAAGTCCATGCATTTTGGCAAGCTAAAAATTTTGACTAGCAGAGCCTCTTTGCTGCTTAGTGTTCGTTTGAATTTGTCTGTTGTGTAGTTTTTTTTTCAACTTTCTATTGGTTACTTGCTAAGTGGGATCTTTCTGTGACCCGCTAGCCTTACATTTTGGTGGCTTAGTTCCACACTATATATAGCATTTCCTTTCCAAAATATATATATATAAAATATATATATATATATATATATATATATATACTTAGCTTGCAAGTGATAACAAACATAGCATTGACTAACCAAAAGAACCAAAGAAAGGAAAAGACAAATTATGTAGACTAAATATGGGAAAGCCCATAAATGTATAGCTTTTGAATTTTAGCATAAAACACTCATCAACCTCTACTGAGGATTCAAGGTGCTTCGTCAACTTTGTTTTTACCCCCACAATGCCGAAAATGTCTTATTAGGGAGCGAAGTATTGCTTGACGGGTTGCTAATTTAGAATATTCGTAGTATATTAGTAAGTGGTAGAAGACATTTTTGATTTTTTATTGCTCCAAGAAAATGGTTATTTACCATACAGTGGATCCAAATATTGTTCGCATGTAAGACCTTCGAGTACTCTATTTTTAATTTAGTCACTAAATTTAGTTCAACGATCATCATAATTAAAGAAAATTAGTAAAAAATAGTAAACGTAAAACTATCATGTCACGTGCCAAGACTACACATAAAAAACCAATAAAAGCATACCGAAAGATAGAAGCTTACGCAAATATTGATTGTAGAGAAATATTCAAAGTGAAAGATTTATTAGCTACAATTTTTTTTAGATCTTCGATGTAACGTTTGAAACTTTTTTACACACTACATTGCATGCTTTTTGGTCCACTGTTTTCACAACTTCCACCATAAATGAAATAAATAATACATCAGCGTGGTTTGATCCACTGTTCTTACACCACCTAGCTAGGACCTTTATGCCTCTTCCCGCTGTAATCTCTTTGTCTACAAGGTTTGCATCATTATAACTTGCAACTTGCAAGGGTGAAACTACTCAAAGGTATGGGTTCATGTCCATCCAATTTTTTTTTATATGTTTTTCATTTCTATATAAGTTATACTACATTTCAGTCCACCTCAGCTAATCCCATTAGTTCACACTAGTTTGATTTCGAGTTTGTTCTTCCTAACTCGATTCCTTGAGCTGGAAACGTATCTAAAAAAAGGATGGAAATGTTAACTAGGTATCTATACAGGTTCCGGCCTAGTTATATAAGGCTAATTATAAGGGCACTCCAACTTTTACTTGGAGACAGCCCTTACTTCAGGACAACCCAGTTTGGTTGAACTTTTACTCAGGACAGCTCCAAATTTTCTTTGGAGCTGTCCAAACTCTCCAGCGACGATTGTCGAAGGGGGCTCAGGGGCGTGGACGCTTCTTTTCGAGGAACATATCATCTCCGACCTCCTTGACGACCCCATCAATGGCGGGCTCGTCGTCCTCCATCCACCTCCTCCACCACTCCTCATTCGACTCCGTCCTCATCCTCTCCGCCACCGACTCCCAGAAGTCATCCATTCTCCAAGCCCTCAGAAACCCTAATCGAAACCCTAATCTCGTCCTCCCGGTCGACATCTCCCCAACCTCCCCTTCCACCACCTCCCCGCTCTATACTCCTCCGGCTGCTCCTTCTTCCTCACCCCGTGCGTCCTCATCACCGACCTCCTTACCGGCCACGACCCGTCGAACTCCGTTTCCTCCCTCATCCTTAATGCTCACTGCCCCTCCGACGTCTCCATCGAGTCGTGGGTGTGCGAATGCCCGCGGGGGCACTGGGGAGCGGATGTTGGCGGACCGCAGACGTTCGCGAGGGTGCGGGGGAGCGGACGTTGGCAGGGCGCGAACGACGAGCAGATTGTTGGCTGTCCTAACATAAAATAGGACTGCCCAATCCTACTTCATATTAGAGCTGTCATCAAAGTTAGCAGTCCTATCTAAACTTTCGGTTTGGACATAAGACTGCCAAGGCCTTACACCAAGTAGGACTGTAACAAAATTGATAGTCCTACTTTATGTTAACTTTGTCAGTGGTCCTAACATAAAGTATGAATGTCAACTTTGTTGGCAGTCCTACTTAGTCTAAGGACTGCCAACAATTTTGGCAATCTTAAAAGAAATTGGGCTAGGCTCAAGTAACAAATGAGGGTGGCAAACTTGTAAAAAATTTGGGGTAGACCCAAGTAAAACTTGGAGTGCCTTAGAATTAACCTTATATACACAAGCATTTTGGGAACACAAATAATGTTCTACAATCTTTATCCTATCCTTCTTTAGACAATTTCTATATATGTATCCAAAGTAATTGCATATAGAACAACTAATTAGTGAAGTGCTTTTTTCATGTGTTTTTGTGGATCTTCTATTTTTGCTGAATTTGGAGTTATTAGCATGTTCTTAAGGGCGCCCTCTAAATCACAGACCTGTCTTTTCTATAGCAAATTATTGTGAAGATAGCAACATGTGTTAGTCCCGAGGTAGATCAAAGATGAGAACAAGGGCATGAACAAAGGTTCACAAAAACTTTACAGTCTATCCTCCCAATGTTGTAGTCGAGGTCTAGAGATTCATGTAAGAAACTTGCTCTTTGACTTAACTTGATTCCAACGAAGCAAGGGAAAACCCAGGTTACAAGTTGACAAAACTAAACTCGTTCTTCCTTGCAAAAGCAGTTGAAATTGAGATAGAATATTCACAAACATGAGAGGATGAAGAACAAATAAACAAAAACGTTCTCCTCTTTGCGTTTGCAGATGCTATAATGATATAGAACAAATATTATAACAAGAGAAGTACAAAAAACTTCTTCTTGGTGGGATGATTAAAATCACCGTTGCTCAAAGCAAGATTCATCCCGTAGACGATCTACTCCCAGGAACTAGCAAGTTCACAAAAGAGCTTCTGGAACGTTCTGGGTCATACTCAGGAAGACTTAGAACCCAATTTTGAGCTAACTGCTCATGGGAGCATAGACTGTTGCTCCAAGTGCATAGACCCTTTGTGGATGCTAGTGGCTATTTCTCTCTCCTATTTCTGATTTTTTTTTTCAAGGTATATTTAGACTTTGGATCACGAATAAGTTAGGATATTGTGTTTGAGTCTTAATAATAGATATAATTAGCAACTGGGTCAACAATAAGTTATGATATTTATCTTTGAGTCTCCATAATAGAGATAATTAGTATTTTGGTCTCCAATAAGTTATGATATTTGTATTTGGGTCTCCATTAGAGACATAATTGAAAACCCAACTAAAAAAGTAAAAAAAAACCAAAACAAGAGAGAAAAAAGAAGAAGAAAAAGATGAAAATAATACAAAATTGAAAAAACGAAAAAGAAAACAAAAAAAAAGGGCAGAAATAAATTTATTATGGGAATAAATTTTTCGTGTATTCATAATTTTTAGAAATAAATTTGTCTGGGAATATCGAGACCTAAATATAAATATTCTGGACAAATTTATTATGGAAACCAATTCCCATTTTTGTTTATGTTAAAAAAATATTCCAAAAATTATTAATACTAGGATAAATAAATATTATATACAAAATACATGAATTATGTCATTTAAGAATAGGTAGAGTGCTCAGACAAAAAAATTATTATCATTATCCTTTTTTATTTTTATGTCTTTTTCAATTTGTTTCACTATTTTTTTTATCACTTTTCCTTTTTCCATTTTATTTCCATTTTTGTGTCATTTTTTTCCTTTTTTTTTCATTTTTTCTACTTTCTATTTATCTTTGGTTTTATATTTATATTTATATTAGTTTTATTTTAATTTTATTTATTTATATTTATTTTTAGTTGGGTTTTAACAGTCAACCATTAGTCCAAGACCCAAATACTAAATATGTCTCTTATGGAGACCCAAACACAAATATCCTAACTTATTGGGACCTAAATACTAATTATATCTATTATGACACTAATATTGTAACTTATTCGAGACCAAAGTCTAAATATCCCTTTTTCAACTCTATCAAATGGTGGAAGAGATGCTTTATTTATAGAGAAGCTCAGCTAGACAAGCACATTTGTGCGTACGTGCTGACCGACCATATACCATAAATTTTGGGTCACAGTCTTATGCGCCGACATAACAACGTGCCCATACCCTGCCAATACGGCCTGTCACATCAGGCTGCATGCATTAATGATTTGATAGCACCATATCTCTAGGTGGCTCATGCAACCTGCATTAGAGAGCACTCACAACAACATGCATGCCTAAGGGCTGCATACGCAACCGCAAAGTCAAGGAAGCATAACAGCCTAGCCATATAGTGCCTGGCCGCATAGCGGTTAGCTGCATATACTCCTGGCCGCATAGCGGTTAGCTGCATACACTCCTGGCCGCATAGCACCTTGCACAAGAGCCGCGTATGGCCACACATGTGCCGCACATAACGTATAGTCTTGCGCATAGCCGGACATAAGCCTAGAGCATGCACCCGTGTATGCACCCGAGCTAGCAACCGTTCATGTAACTCGCGTATGAAAGGAGCACACGAGCACCATGTGGATGTAGAAGCATAAAAATTTCAGCAAGTTAAGCCTTATGCGTCCAAAGACAGAGGAGGATATATGCACCATCACCCTGTGAAGTCATATGCGCCCATCACCCTGTGAAGCCATATGCGCCCATCACCCTGTGAAGGAGGGCGCATTAGCCTGAAACAGGGCTATGCGCCCAAGTCTGACTCGGTCAAAGCCATGATCAAAATATGCACCGAAGCGCATGACCACTTCAGTCTCCACGAGCAGTCATGCACTGAAGCATGCAGCCACGCCAACACCACGACCAACCTACGATCTCACAGCTTGTATGCGCCTACACCCTATACGCCCAAGGCAGGGTTATACGCCCACATGAAAACCAGTGTGTCCCCTTCATGTGGGCGCATAACATCATTCCAGGTCAAGAACAACTATAAAAGGGGGTCTCATCCCTCTTTAAAATACAGAACGAAGAGCATTTTCAAGAGCCAGATTGCTGCACTTCTTGCCAGTGAGCCGAGAGTTAGCAATTTTCTTAGGTTTTCTTCCACTTTTGTAATCGGAGTGTCAACGGAGTAAAGGAGCAACTGTCGCTCGATCTCCATCATTCCATTTTCCAGAATTCTTTTTGGTACTCAGGGATCCTCAGTACAAGATCTCTCAGGCGTACTCAATTTGTGGTGCCTTGCACCAATAAAAAATGACAGCGTTTCTTTTTTTTGTGTGTCCACAAAAATGGCGACTCTACTGTGGACTACCTTTTCCTCTAACGAGAAGGTGGTGACGCAATCCGATACCGACAAAGTGGGGAGTACTCAGAAGATGCTGATCGTAAAATTCGATCAGCCGACGTTCGAAGAGATGCTCTCGAGGGATAGCTCTACTCCCTCAAAATCAGCGAAGCCAAACAAGTCTCGCAAGACTTGGCTTCCGAAGCTCGCTGCGCATATCCTGCTAGTGTCATAGCGGATATGCAGTTGGAGGACTCTGTCACATGGGCGCATGACTCTGCCATAGAAGTTCCCCAAATGGAGAAGGCTCACACTGTTCCGGGCTCTACTAGCCCAGTGACTTCTTCTCTCCACAACCAACAACAGAGTGTTCGACACTCGAGACTTGGCAGAGGAAAATACTACGATGCCAAGAATTGGGGTGTGCGATACTCTGGACAAACTCGGCGAGGCTCATAAACGAAGGAGGCAAAACTGGAAGAAAATAACGCTGCTCCACCAAGCATGCGCCCAAGGGAGTGTTTGGGCGCATAGCCCCAACCAGAACACTCCTGTCTTCAGCAGGCTGGACAACCAAGGTCATGTGCCCAAGGCTATGTGCCCAGGCTCTCTAGATCCATACTATGCGCCCACCTCAAGGCGACTCAAGCATGCTGTCAGGAAGCATGCACCCAAGCCTAGTCTCCAAGGCCTATGCGCCCACAGCAAAAAGACAGGCCCCAACGCGTATAGCACGGGCCTGTCTTCAAGGACATCACAGAACTTAGGTGTGGGGGTTACCCCTGCACATGAACTAAGTTTGGATGTGCCAACTCTCCTTACGAACCCGCATGCAATGCTTGGCGATGCTTGCAACATGGGTTGTAAGGCACAACTCCCTTCCGCTGACTTACGTGACATGATAAATCATAAGCGTAAAGCGAGGGAGGACATAACAATCCATAGTGCACACCCGTGCACCAGTATTATTGTCAACTGTTGTTGCTCCAAAGTAATAAGAGTACCTCAGAGAAAGTCCGTGTTTCGACGGTTGCACTTCTCTGACAATAAGAAGCCGCTATGTGTCCCGTCCAATATGGCTTCATGGGGTCCTCCTTACGGGAGCCCCAATCAAAGACGGTGGACCACAAACCCAACCTTCTCTCTTAATTCCATGAGAAGGAGAAGACGAAGTTTACCAACAGATGGCCAATAGGCTGTCACATCTAAAGGAGTCTATATGGGCACCCGATCAAGGGCGAGATTCCGTACAGAAGACGAAGAATCCCAAGCTAGGGTTAGTATTCCCTCAGCGTATGAAGTAGATGACCCCACACTGGGGGTAGCCTTCCAGAGGACAACGATCTCTCCGTGTCTTATGGTGACTATCTACCTCCTCTACCTGAAGACGAGGGACTTGCCCACTCAGAGACAGACAATATCAGCACCAGTTGTACTATTTCCTCTATTCATCCTCGTATGTTATCTACATACATGGTGGACGGAGAAAGACCTGAAGAAGCCAGTGATCAGACCAACAAACGGCTAGAGGATCTTAAACCAGCATTCGCCAAAATCATCGATATGCTTACCAGTATCATAGCAGTTCAAGCTGCTGGGACTATTCCTTCACCACAACAAAATATCTCGGCTCACGCTAGTCCGGCACATAGTAACAACCCTCCTTTCCTACAAAAGGAGTATTATTTCGTCGTGTCTCCTCCAAATCTTGCAAATACTGGGGGTAGTCTTTCGCCAACGACGTCTAACAACCGTTCAGCAGCTGTTTCCTAATACCTGCTCAATCAATAGGATGCAATTGATTCCCTGGTCGCTCGTCTCGATAACATCTCACACAAAGACGATCTGCAGACGATGGGGATATCTCAACCTTATCCCCCTGAGTGGAAGAATGCTACTTGCCCTCCCAACTACAAGTCGTTGACGCTGAATTCATTCGAGGGTTGATTTCTCCTCGTCAACACATGACGTACTTCAACACGCAGACTCTACACTTGCCCAGAGATGATCCGTTCTTGTCGAAGCTGTTCATTATCACCTTGCAGGGGGTAGCTTTAGAATGGTTCTGTAGTCTCCTGACGGATGTATCAATTTATTCAAAGACTTGGAGAGGATGTTCCTCAACAGGTTTTACGAGAGTGGCATGCATGTCAGTATGTCCACTCTCATCGAGACCAAGCAAAGGAGGACTAAGTCTGTTATTGCCTTCATCGAATGCTTCAGACGGCTAGCACTGAAGATTCCCTTCGGTATACCAGACTCAGAACTTATGGATACCTGTCGACATAACTTCCTTCCTACGGTAAAGTTTTGTCTGGGCATACATAAGTATGATACATGGCCCACTTTCATTGGGGCCGCTGATGCTGCTGAAAATGACGTTCCTAACCTGGAACTACTGGGGTTGAAAACATCTAAATCCGAAGACAAGGGCAAGCATCCTCAAACTATCCATGTCCGCGGGGGTAAAGGAAAAGAAGTCCTGAAGGTCGACACATCCAAAGGAGCTTCAAATTTCTATGGCACCTCCGATAAGCCTAAGGAGACCTTCTCCTTTGACAAATATGATGTCATTACTATCTTCCACACACTGACAAAGGGTAATAAGCTGACATTGTCTCCACCATGATGTCCTACAGAGGTGAGCCAGCTCAACGATCCTAAGTACTGTCTCTATCATCAGTATGTGCATCACTCCACCAAGGACTGCATCGTCCTGAAGAAGAAGATACAACAGTTTATCGACAGCCAAGTGATCAATCTCGAAGCTGAAGACAAGGTCGTATCTTCTAACATGATCTCTCTCCAGTTTGGTGATTTTTCTCTTACAGAAGTCCCAGACGGCGTGGTCCCGATTCCCAAAACGATAAAGGAAGTCGTCAACCTACCGCCAGCTCACAACTCAACCTTGGTGCCACTCACGATCGAATGTGGTGAGATCATGTGGGTCCATCTGGACCTTGTGTAAGAAGTGATGCAGGGGGTGGTACCTCCCAAAGCAAAAAGGGGCAAGAAATACAAGTCATGCCATATGGTATCCTCTCCGATCTACAAGTTTCTATCTGGCAAGACGCGATCGGAGAAGACTTATCTTCGGACGTACGGCCCCGCATAAGAAGAAGCAGTACCCTATAAACCTCCTGCTGCCCCCACAAGGTCAGAAGTCGGCCCGTCTAAGCCTTCAACTTCGGACAAAGCCAAGCAAAAAGAGACACGGTTTGATAAGTCTCTGAAGGCGCCAACAACCGAAGGCATGGATCAGCCCTACAACTTTGACATACTGGCACAGCTAGCCAATACACCTGCCAGGTTATCTCTGTTCGATCTGCTGCGACTCTCCAAAGAAATGGAGAAGGCCTTAAGCGAATCTTTACTGTATGTCGACTCGTATTTCGCTGAAGTAAAAACCCCGCTGAAGACCATGTCTCCTGTCCTCACTGCCAAAGTACCATGGAAGTGGTGCCCAACATCACCTTTTTACAGGAGGATATGCTACTCAAAAATAATCGTCATGATAGACCCCTGTACTATACATGGTATATCGGAGCGATCACGGTAGACCGCATGCACATCGATCCAGGCTCCTCCCTCAGCATCATTCCTAGAAGTTTGCTCCAAATTCTGGGAATCCCTCTACACAAGCTATCTGCAACCAACACAACTATCATGGCCTTCAATGCTGGTCGAAGCCATCCGCTGGTCAAGATCCGTCTCAAATGCCAGATCGGTGATCTCTGAATGGAGGTTTCCTGCTATGTGATCGATGCCAACATATCCTACAGCGTATTGTTGGGACGTCCATGGATACACGATAACATGATTGTTCCTTCCACACTTCACCAGTGCTTCAAGTACGTCAACGGCGACGGTGTCGTGAAGACGGAGTTTGCTGATGTCGATCCTTTTAAGGGCATCAAAGCTTACTATGGGAATTCAGTACTTTACCAATCTCAGCCCCCTAAGGATGACGCAACGAAGCTGAAAATGAAGCTAAAGCAAGGACATCCTCTAATGATGGTCCCATGATTATCTGAGTCAAAGGACGTACTACTCCAAAAAGTACTCCGAAGTCTCTTACAATCTGGGTAAAAAAGAAGAACCCTGACAAGGTCAAACCATTGACCATCACTCTCAACAAAACACCCCGGGAAGAACTTACTGATGCTCGTCCTCCCAACCTTGAAGAATTACCCTACGTAGTAAATTCGGCTAAGACTGTGGCTCCTCTTCTAGATGATGATCCTCTCAATAATGTACCTTCAGCGGATGATGTTATCCCTGAAGAAGAACTTTCGTATTTCCTTAGTAAAGGTTTATCTTTGAATTACTCCGATGTCTATCAATCTATAAACCACTACATATATACGATATACGCTCTAGAGAATGACATAGGACCACACCTCTGCATGCCGGTCATGATGCCTCACCTAAGAAAAAAAGTTTACCCAGAAGATATCCACTACTTCATTGTTCCAGCCATAAAGAAGGATGAAGAACTAATCATCTTCGGTCGTATAATTGGCGAAAGGAAGTTCATTCCAGACTCTACTTCTCCGAAGCACAACACAGAGGCTGACTATGACTCCGAAAAATATAACTTTTTTGATATAACTGGCAACCCAAGAACATCATCCAGAACATGGGATATGACATCAAAAGTGACCCGGAGCTAAATTATGGCCGGGGCGACGATTGCCAATATGACACTTTGCTCCTCCCGACAAACCTGAGAACTACTATCAACGGAACGGTATTGGTTTGGGCTATGTCATTCCTTCAACAACTCCCGAAAGATCAGATGATGAAGCAGATCGTTGTTCTTATTCTTCTGACTCCTCCCTCTGGGACTCAGACTCCAGCATCGGCGACATATTCAAGACAACACTGTCCATCAACTTGGTTTTTGTTGACCAAATTACAGACGATGACCAATCAATCGAGCTTGAACAATGGACTCAAAAGATGGACACTAGGTGGCAGCCGCGCTTCGAACAACGTGAACCACCTACCGAAGACGAAGTCATCCAAGTCAATCTAGGAGACGAAGCATCTTTCAAACCAATCTTCATCAGCAAAAGTCTATCTGAAAACGAACGCTAATCTCTTATACAGCTTATAAGAGAATACATTGACGTCTTCGCATGGAGCTATGAAGACATGTCAGGCTTGGACCCTAAAGTCGCCATGTATCACCTTAATATTTCGTCTAAAGCCAAGTCGGTGAAGCAGCAACAACGACGATTCCGACCAGACGTTATGAAAGCCATCGAGAATGAAGTCAAGAAGCTCATTGCCAGTGGATTCATTCGTAAAGAACAATACCCAGACTGGGTTGCCAATATCGTTCCAGTCATAAAAAAGAACGGTAAAGTTTGAGTTTGTAGCGATTACCGTAATTTGTACTCTGCATGCCCTAAGGACGAGTTCCCTCTACCGATCACCGTCATAATGATCGACAATACCTACAGCATTGAGCAGATGTCCTTCATGGATGGGTTCTCAGGCTACAACCAGATCAAGATGTTCCCCAACGACGAGAAGCACCCATCTTTTCGAACACTGTTGGGGGTATACTGCTATATGGTGATGTCCTTCGGATTGAAAAATGCAGGGGCGACATACCAGCGAGCTATGAACACAATTTTTTGCGATCATTTACGCAAAATAGTGGAATGCTACGTAGACGATATCGCAGTTAAAAGTCATCTCAAGGGCAACCACCTCCAAGACTTGAGAACGGTGTTCGAACTAATGCGTGCACAGCAACTCAAGATAAATCCAACCAAGTATTTTTTGGGAGTCTCCAGCGACAGGTTCCTTGGTTTCGTCATCACTTCAAAGGGTATACATATGGACCCGGAGAAAGTGAACGCGGTCATCGATATGCATCCTCCAAGAAACCTCAAAGAGCTATGCGGACTACAAGGAAGGCTAGCCTACATCAGACGATTCATTTCGAACCTCTCTGGAAGGTGTCAACCATTCACTCAGCTCATAAAAAAAGGCGTGTCTTTTGTCTGGACTGAACAATATCAATGCGCATTCGACGACATCAAGGCATATCTTACAAGCCCTCAAGTATTAGTAGCTCCAATAATGGGGAAGCGCTTCTTACTATATGTCCGTACTATGGACCATTCTCTTGGTGCCCTATTAGCTCAGAAGAATAAAGGTGGCCATGAACAGGCAATCTACTACCTCAGCCGCACAATGGTGGGTGCTGAACACAGATACACACCAGTGGAGAAAGAATATCTTGCACTAGTATTTGCCATCCAGAAGACACGCCACTACGTGTCTAGGCAGACTATCCACATCACATCTAAAGTCAACCCTCTCAGAATACTCCTGACTAAATCGGGTTCTCTCAATTTTTGTTTAGCTACATGGGCAATGCTGCTGACTCCATACGATATAATCTTCATCCCTCAGAAGGTGGTAAAAGTCCAAGCATTAGCTAATTTCCTAGCAGCTCATCCGGTGCCATAATCGTCCAAACTCTACGATGAAATCCTTGACGAAGTGGTGGAATCTAACACTGCAACTGAAGAAATCCCCATTTGGCGAATATTCTTTGATAACACATCAAGAACAGGACCCAAAGGAAATATCTTGGCCGGAGTAGGTGTCGCGCATATTCTCTTGTGGAACCATGCACCAACAATGTGGCCAAATATAATGCTTTATTAATCGGCCTACAACTGGCAAAGCAACTGGGAGTTGACTATCTAAAAGCTTACGACGATTCCAAGCTAATAGTTAGTCAGGTCTGAGGGGATTATGAAGTTCGTCACGAAGATCTCATCCTCTACCACAGAGCAATAATTGAGTTGGCGTCTACTTTCACTAGATTCTTCATCGAGCACGTACCTCGACTACAAAATATAGAAGCAGATGCTCTAGCCAGTCTCGTTGCATCCTTGACCGTTTCTAATAATACTCAGCAATCGACCACAGTGTTTGGTCGAGAACTATTCAGTGTGAAAAATGCTTTGCATATTCATCACAGTTAGCAGTGGAAATAAACGTCGATGTCAAAGACTGGAGATTTTCCTTCATAGACTATAATGTCTATGGAATCCTCCCTGAAGACCCTAAGAAAGCAGTATCCATCCAAAGGCGATCCCTCAGATTTTACTACGATACAACTACCAAGATGCTGTACCGACGCTCTTACGACGGGCTACTGTTACGATGCTTATCACATACAGAAGCCAAACATGCACTCCGAGAGGCTCACGATAGAGTTTACGGTACACATCAACCAGGCCCCAAATTATAAGATCGCCTCAAAAGAATGGGTTATTACTGGCCCATAATGATAGCAGATGCGGTTGAATATACAAAGAAGTGTAGAGCTTATCAGTTCCACGTCGATTTCATTCATCAACCTTCGGAGTTTCTACATCCGACTATGGCATCTTGGCTATTTGAAGCCTGGGGCATTGACGTCATAGGACCAATCAGCCCGCTATCCTCTAAAGGACATCGGTTCATCCTAGCCATAAATGATTACTTCTCCAAATGGGCGGAAGCTATACCGCTCACCGAAGTGAAGGCATCGAACGTGATTAGTGTCATCGAACATTACATCATCTACTGCTTCGGCCTACCTCGCAGGATCATCCATGATAATGGTCCACAGTTCGCAAGCCATGCATTCTATCGGTTCTGTGATAGGAATTGAATCCAGAACGTAGCCTCTACTGCCTACAATCCAGCGGATAACGGGCTACCAGAAGCCTTCAACAAAACCATCATTAAACTTCTTAAGAAGTTCGTGTTTTCAAACAAGCACGATTGGAATGAAAAGTTCGGTGAATGTCTGTGGGCCTATCGTACAACGGCCGGACTCCAACAAGCAGTACGCCATTCTCTCTGGTTTATGGGAGCGAAGCAGTTCTTCCCCTAGAAATATATATTCTTTCTCTTCAAGTAGCCTTAACCAGCGAGTTGACTACCGAAGAAAGCTACCGTCTGCGACTCCAGGAGCTCGAAACGCTAGACGAAAAATGCTTGTTAGCTCAGCAGCACATTGAGCTATACCAAGCACATCTTTCCAGAGCCTTCAACAAAAAGGTGAAGGAAAGAATCTTCCAAGTCGGTGATCTAGTCTTAGCATTGATGTATATGTACAGTATGATGTTCCTGATGGTGACTTGCTCATGATGCCTATCAACGTCAAGTTCCTAAAGAAATACTATGTGTAACCTTTTTTTGTTCACATGTGTTCAGTCATGTAAATATACAGTGCAATGTTTACACGATTCAAAAAAATCTAACTATTATCCATATTTCAAGAGTCTTGAATACGCCCTGGATAATAGGTCCTCTAAAATATTTTCTCAGTAGAATTATTTCCCTTTTTGACTCCGTCCAAACTCGGTTTGACGAAAATAAGTCTCGTCCATATTACCTCTGAATTAATTTCCGTTAATTATTTTCCCCAGTGAAATAATTATGTTTTGCTATGTCCATATAACCTCTGAGCAAAGCATTCATCGAGGATAATCACGTCCTTATTACCTCTGAATTATCTACCCCCACCTAACGTTATATATCTTTTCACGTTCATATTAACTCTGGTCAGATATAGAACATCCTCTGCTATTACGTCCATATTACCTATACTAGCAAATTTATTCAACTTATTATCTATATTCAAATAACTTGAATATAAAATAAATATTAGGTCTATATCATAATTCCCTAGCGGAATACCCACCAGAAATATCCTTACTACGTTCACATTACCTCTAGCATTGATATTTCACAAAACCACATTCACTTCTGAAAAGATTCTTTATTTTATATTTAAACGTATATCAAAAGACGAAAAAAGGTACAAGAGCTGTGATGGCCAAAAAAAGAAGTTACAGAAAAAATCTATGGGATACACAGGCGATTGATGCTGTTCCTCAGAGCTGCAATCTCGGCCTCAGACTTCGCAGTAGCTCGGTGCCGTGCCTCTTCTTGACGAGCGACTTAATCTTCAAAGAGGATCAGACTCTGATGCTCTCCCTCCAACTTCTCCAGCTGTTCTTCTAAACAGGCAGAAGTGGTGGTAGTCATGGCAGCCTGAGCCAAGTATTCCTCCTGTTCAGATGTTGCCGTCCCCAAGTTGGCTTCCAGCTGGGCGATCTCGTTCTTGACCTACACAATATGATTGTACCTCTCGGTGATCTGTACAGCCAGCCTGTTCTTCGAGGCAGCACGGGCCTCTCTTGCAGCATTGAAATGGCCGTGCTGGTCAGCCAGCTCGCCAATCTCTTTCACCAAGGCGTCCTTCCTCGCCTGGAAAGTAGCCTTTTCCTTCACAAGAGCCTTGTGCAGAGCCTCATCTTCCGTACGGAACAAGGACATTGGGCTCCGCTGCTTGACATCTCGGAATTGAGCTACCTGACCCTCCAGGTCGTTCAAAACTTTTCTAAGAGTATTAGCCCGCTCTTCATAGCCGGCAATGCTCTCGAGGGCCGCCACTTGGCACTCTGCAACTACCTTTACAGGACCGAAGGCGGCATTTAGATTCAGGACACCAGGAAGCTTCACTTTTAATACAGAGTAGAAAACTTTGACAACTTCCTGGGCCATCTTTTCATCTTCGGTGAAGGTCATCGAAGAAGAGGCTTGGAAAGTTTCTTCCACTTCTAGAAGGAACGCCTGACAAGAAGCCAAACCTGACAGAGAAAACAATATAAATCAGCAACCAAAGAAGAGGAAAGAAACACGAAGGAAGTTGTAATTTCATACATTCGGCTTTCTCCACTCTAACTTGGGCTGTACTACCAACCTTGGTTTCAGGAAAACCAAGAGCAAGCCCGGACTGCTCAAGAGTGACGATATCAAGGCCATGAGCGGCATCTGGCCTGATATCCTCTACAACCTCAGCCAAAACTGTAGCGGAGTCTGCAATAGCCCCCTCAGTAGGCTGCACAACTTCTCCTACTACAGCCGATACCGGCTCACTAACAGCTCCCCCTACACCAGCAAAATTGGAGGAGCCGGGAATAACTTCTGTCCCTTCCCCAATGGCGGGGATTACCTTCACGAGGGATTCTTTCCCCCTGTCTACAAGGGAACATACAATCATGATCAGCTTCACGAGGAGCACGCAAAATCAAAATCTAAAAATCTCATCCAAAGAGAGGTGCAGAGGCAACGTACCCGCAGGAGGATGAGCCGATTGGACTTGGTTCTCGTCCAGCTCTTTCATCACAGTTCCTATTGCAGACATATCCACCACAGATATGTTGTATGAGAAATCGATCTTCTGATCACCGTCAGGGTCTGGGCCTTCGCCCTGATCACCCCGTTGCTCAAGTCTTACAGCCGAAGAAAATCCACCCTCATTCATCGGTCGAGGACAAACAGGGGACTCTGTCGTCACATCCACCTCCTTAGATGAGGAGGCACCTATCTTGGTTGCGACTTCAGGGTCCTGTGCAAAGGACAAATGCAAAGGTGAAAAAGCTTCCAAAGGCTCAACCAGAATGGCTATGGAGTCTAAGAGAGGGTCTATCTCCCGAATAGCGATGGCTTGTAACGCCGTCTACCGAGAAGACCTTCTGGGAGGAGGCGAGCCAGCACCCACGTCCGGAATCTTCCTTCTCCGGTAAACAACTACCTTCGTCCTTTTTGGCCGTGGCACCAGCCCAGTGGGAGCCTTCCTCTTATGAGAGACAGTAGGAAGAGGTTCTTCAGTATCCTCTCTCCGAGGCGCTGCAGTGGTAGGCTCTTCAACAATTCTCTATTACGGCGCTACAGCTGGTTCAATTGTGGGCGCGGCGACTTCCTTTATGCTACTCCCAATAGTATGTGCTCGCCCTATATCAGCAAGGGTAGGGACAAGCTTGGTCCCCGATACAAAACTATGCTCACGGTCATACCCAAAAAGAAAGGTATTGACCTGAATATAGAAATTAGCAGCAGCAAAAAGCATGTGGGTGTCAGGTTTATCTTTGGACAAGGTAAAAATTGCCCCTGTACATCCAGCATTATAGTAACCCCATGCATGTGCCCCGTCGATTAGACTCCCTGTTGACTGGAGATGAGGGCTGGGATTGCCAAAAGAAGCTGACTGTAACCAACTGTCGCGCGAAATGGCTTGGCAAATAAGGTTCCAAGAAAGCGTGGTTCACGTTCCTGAATACCAGATGAGAAGGCCTAATGTCTTGGAGACAATAAAATGCTCCAATAAGAAGGCTAGTAGTGAGTGCTCCCTCATCTACTAGGGTGTCTCCTGCATGACCACTACCAGATGGAGGCGATACTCTGAAGAATTCATAATTCTGCAAAAAACTCACAGCCCTCCTGCAAACATGCATCTCTTTGGCGGTCGAATTCGTGTCTCTGAACCTCTGAATGAAGGCATCTTCCGGCAAAGAATTGGCCATCATCCCGGCGTTCATCAATTTGAGACAATGCAGTACCAGCCACCCCATCAGATAGTGGAAGGGTAACTCAGTCCTAGCAAAGTCCTTCCTGCCTTCGAGTGTTATAGCGTGCACAACAAAATGCCGCAAACCCCATTGGATGGCACAAACCATCGCTGGAAGCAGAGCCAGTGGGCGTCCAAAGGCCAGCCTTACAGTCAGAAGTATCATCCCTCGGCTGATCCTCTCAATAGACCCTGAACGACCAGGGACTACACAGTCACGAAGCCATATTATCAGGAAAGCGGCTAGCACCGCCTTTTTTGACATCTTGAACTCGGTTTGTCTGAAGAAATGATAAATCAGGGAATTTCCCTCAGGATCGTCTTTATCTACGGCATCCGCGGCTCCGTGAGCTATCATCAGCCGATCTATCTCAGAGAACGTCAAGGGTTTAGGAGGCGAGAAGGTGATTGGGCCATTTCTCGCTTCTCGGGTGAAAACATAGTTGGTCCAAGCCCTCGTATGCGGGATGGACCCCACGGTCTTACCCTTCTTAGTAATCTGGTGGCAAATGAAGAAGTAAAAAGTAACTCTTTATACACATCCATCATATTAGAGCTCTCCTTCTCCAGATCCAAGGTCTCTGTATCACTGGGGACGTATTCTGCATACGTCTTCGTCCCCCAGGGAAGCTTTGATACTGCCTGCATCTCGTGCAGAGCCAAACCTATCTCTCCGCCTGGAGTGAAGAAATTGCACATATGATGGTTGTACAGCTCTGCCAAGGAGACAAACATCAGCCAGTTAACCTTAATGCCATACTGGGTGGCCCTGATAGCATAAAGAAGACCGGCAGCTTTTACGGTGGCCCCATAAGTCGAGAGCACCCAACCAGTAAGGTCGCTCCAGAACGAAACAGAATGTCTCCAGCCTTCCAGCCGCATCTTCCCTCCCGGGTATGACTCCTTCTTCACCAACATCAAGTTGGAAAGAGTCTCAGTAGCATAGGGATGCAGATTAGTCGGGACATCATTCAGTATAACACCCGATTGTAGCCTCCTCATAGGAAGTGTAACCCTTGCACACTTGAAGGTGTCCTTTTTTCGGTCACCAGAGTTGAACTTGATCCTGCCAGAAACAACCCCAGGCAATTCAGGAGTCATGTCCCATTTTATTTGCCTCTGTACAGCCAGATCAGCAAATGCCGACAGAGGGTACTGGCACTTCATCGATGGCATTCCTATTCTTTGGTCATTCAATAAAACTACCAAAGGTTCTTCTAGACATATCGTCGTGTCATCCTCAAAACCCACGCTATCATCGAATAGGAAGAACGACATCTTCCAACAGCATGACCCTCCGAGCTTCTCATTATTTATCATCTGTTTCAGAAAAGCTTTGTCCTGTTCAATTATGGCAATTGACCGTTCCGTGGGCTGGTCTTGACTGATCTTCGTCTGAACATTGCTGATCATGTCGGTTATAAGGCTTGTACCAAGAACATGACAAACAGAACGAAATAGAATACCGCCAAGTTCCGGGACAAATGTTTACTGCAAGGACAGAAAAAAAAGTCAGACTCAGAAAACATCAGAAAAAACTAAGTTCTGAAAGGCTTTCATGCGCCCAAGAGGCTATGTGCCCAATAGGCTATACGCCCAAGGTCTATGCGCCCAAAAGGGTATGCGCCCAAAGCAAGTGGGCGCATAACACATGAACAGTACGTGGGCACATAACATGTCATAGCACGTAGGCGCATAACATGGCAACATATGGGCACATAGTTCACCACAGTGTTGGCGTATAACTTCTGTGAGCGCATAATGATGTCCACAGAAGTATGTTGCCTTAGGCGCAAGCGCCCCGGTAGAAGAAAAGTTCGAGAGTCGTAAATTAACGCTTGAGATTTTATTTTTTGAAGCATGCCCTCACCCAAAATCGGGTCCTAGATCGCCGAAGACGCTGCCGCCGGAGGAGAGCCACTAGGCGCAGTCCCCTTGCCCTTCACGGATCTTTTAGCAACTTTGCAAGATATGGTTCTCCAAGAAAGAAGATGAAGAGTTTTCTGAAAAATTCTAAGTGAAGGGAATAATGAGCTCTCTCTCCTTTAGGGCCTATTTATAGGCACTGGCCGCATCCTATGCGCCCACTAAGTCTTATGTACCTATGTGCCCATTATGCAGTATGCGCCCACAATGGCCTATGCGCCCACGTGAAGAACTAGCTCCTTTCATACTATACGACGGCCATTTGCTGACGTGGACAACGTACGAAGGATGGACCTATTCAAGTTCTACCCCGATGAATCTGTCAGTTCGGATTTCAAGGAAGATCTCAACAGTCGTATCTTCCTGACAGGCTGGCCAAACACTATGCACCCAAGGAAAGAAGCCGTACTATGCGCCCATTACATCACAGAAAGACAGTCTATGCTTCTTTTAAAGTATTTTAAACGTGTTCAAGTATCAAAAACTTTAAAGGGGGTCCTGTAGAAGCATAAATTTTTTAGCAAGTTAAGCCTTATGCGCCCAAAGCCAGAGGAGGATATATGCGCCATCACCCTGTGAAGCCATATGCGCCCATCATCCTGTGAATCCATATGCACCAATCACCCTGTGAAGCCATATGCGCCCATCACCCTGTGAAGGAGGGCGCATAGCCTGAAATAGGGCTATGCGCCCAAGCCTGACTCGGTCAAAGACATGATCAAAACATGCACCGAAACGCACGACCATGTCAGTCTCCACGAGCAATCGTACACCGAAGCATGCGACAACGTTAATATTACGACCAACCAACGATCTCACAGCTTGTATACGCCTACACCCTATGTGCCCAAGGCAGGGTTATGTGCCCATATGAAAACCAGTGTATCCCCTTCATGTGGGCATATAACATCATTCCAGGTCAAGAATGACTATAAAAGGGGGTCTCATTCCTCATCAAAACACAGAACGGAGAGCATTTTCAAGAGCCAAATTGCTACACTTCTTGCCAGTAAGCCGAGAGTTAGCAATTTTTTTAGGTTTTCTCCCACTTTTGTAATCGGAGTGTCAACGGAGTAAAGGAGCAACTGCCACTCGATCTCCATCGTCCCATTCCCCATAATTCTTTTTTGTACTCAGGGATCCTCAGCGCAGGATCTCTCAGGAGTACTCAATTTGTGGTGCCTTACGCCAATAAAGAAAAGACAACATTTTTTTTCTTTTTGTGTGTGTCCACAGCGGAGATTCTGACGTGTTAACTGCAAAGTGCGCTAATAAAGCACCACTTTACGCCCTTTGCCCTTCGCCCGAGTCCGAGTTCGTGTCGCGAGGCTTAGCTCCTAACGATTCCCAGAGAGGGTGACAAAACAATGGTTTGTTCCGTATGGTTTAAACTTAAGCCTCTAGAAAAATCAACCACATAGGCCACCAAACCCCTTGTGCATATGCCAATACAAATACCGCAGTAGTTTTCCAATATGGGACTAAAGTTCTCTATGCTAAGTAGAAAACACCAACGACCCCTCACATATATCTCAATAGATGGTTGAGCATTCCTCATAGTAATTGCTCATCATGCATTAGGATAAATGTCGCATTTGATTTATATCTTCTCGCTTGAGTCAAACAATATTACGATACAAGAATGAACTGAGCTTTGAATTCTACACCATAGCTGTTAGTCTTCTCACTCACACAATGACATTAGATGCATTTTTTGGTTGCACATTAAAGGCCCTGTGCTGACCTGGTCTCATTGTATGTATCTTGGATATGTACAAAGTCTACCCTCAAGAGAGCCCATATCTCTTTTCATACACTTAGGTGAGTTCTTCTGTTAAGAGTTTCTGCAAGAAGCCTTGTACTTACATGCGGTGCTATGTCGCTATGATATCATAAAAATTGAGGCTCCCCATATTGTGGAGTCATACCCCATAGCATGAGGTCACATGCCTCTTTGTAGTGTTGTACTATTCAGCATGAAGCATTGTGCTTCCTTGCTGTGATACGCCGCTGCGCATGGCCTAAAGCTGAGACTTTACATCTATTTACCTCATTATGGTGTCACACTACTGTAGTATAAGGTCACCGACCTCTTTGTAGTACTGCTTACAACTCTCCATTCTTCAACATTAGGCTACCTGCCTATATACGATGTTATGCCGCTACGACATGGCCCGAAGTCGAGACTTTATCCTGTCAAGTTACCTCATGGTGCTGTCACCCCACTATAACACGGACTACTTTATATTCCTTTATAGTGCTGAGCTACCTGTGCTACCTGTAAAGCACATCGAACATCCATGATACCTGAAAAAAATATGGGTAAAAAACATGGTAGGGAGTTAGTCTAAATTTAACTAGAGATGCAGCTTGTCCCCAAGCCTCAATTGGCAAACTATATTGCATTAATAGAGGTCTCGCTATAAGTTGGAGATATTTAATAAATTGCTCAGGTAACCTATTTTGTATGTACAAATAGAGAACAAGATGCTATACCTCAAACCCTAATAATGTACAATAATCATAAAAAATTTGTGAGGTTAACTCTGCAGCATTATTAAGACTAATTGGTTTAATTATATTATCAGAAAACTGCGATCTAATTTTAATAATTTTTGCCAAAATACGAGGAAATGCATGATTTCAAGTAGACAATAGGCAAACATGTGACCACTTAGTAGATGCATCTCTAAGTACCATTAAATACCTAAAAGGACACTTGACAGGGTGAATAGGACCACAAATGTCTTCTTGTATCCTTTGGAAGAAAGTATGAGACTCATGCTTAACTTTTAGAAAAGATGGACTAGTTATAAACTTTCCTTGTGAAAAAAGAAAACATAGGTGATTCTTCAGTAAGCCAAGAACCCGATTTTCTAATAATTGTCCACAAGAATCGTCAATGATCCGATTAAACATAGTTACTCAAGGATGTGTCACGATCTGCTCCTGAAATACTCCGGTTACGAGTGCATAAAGAACGCCAAGCCTACGCCACAGAATCGACGGTAGTGCGTTGTTGGTATAAGTCTGGTAAACAACTTAGTCATAGAACTAAAAGAAATAACAATAAGGAAATAACCAAATTTATGAGCAAATATCCCAAAATATCATCAGTGAATCCAAGAGTTGATCACATGATTATTACAAAAACTAGAGAAAGGTCTATGGAGACAAATTCGATAGCAAATATGGAAATAACTAAATAAAACTAGAAAATGACTAGAAAATCATATCCATTCCGGGATAATATCCTCGTTAGTAGTGGTGTCCAAATTGGTGTCAACAACGACCTCATCAGATGGTCCTGGTCCATAAAAGGTGGGACACATGTCCTCGTTATCGCCTAATATGTCAATAGATTCAGTCAGGATTTGAGCAAATACTACTTACACACATGCCATCCATATCCAAATATAACTATGAATACATACAATAGTCATAAAAGGAGACATGACAAGTAAAGGAACATGCAAGTGAATGGGAATCACAAGCAATAAGACAAGAAAATAAGGGCAATGAAATAAATGGCTAATCATGCTAATCAAGACTAGACATGGCTAACCATGGCATGAATTTAATCAAAGTGATTGAAATATTGTTTTCCACATGTGGGCGACTAGGGGGTAAGATCTGGCATGACGCATATGTGATGTATGAAGGATATTCACACGTAAGACCAATGTGATAGTTCTGGGTAGCCCACATGTATACTAAGGTATTTCTTCCGCCCAACTAGTACTCATAAACAAATCACGACATAAAAAATGATCACAAAATCACAAGTCATGGAGTATGATCACAAGCGTACTATGTGTAAGCTAAGTGTGTCATAAAACATGATATATTAACGACACAAATACTTATAGCAATATTTAAGAAATGGATAATCATAAGTGTAGATACTTGCCTTGGATAGTTGTTGTCGACGTGAACAACTTGAAAATGTCGACATAAAAAACATTAGAAGCTAACGACCATAAATAATCCCAAAGAATTAATCCATAGATAATGTCTCAAAATTTCGAGATGACCAATAGCGAAGAGATTCCAAGATTGCATTCCAATAAAGAAGTCCGATGTCGTCATCGAATGCGAATATCGTGATAAGGATAGAAGTCCACATTCAAAGAATAAAAGCATGCAATTAGTCATGATCAAGATTGATCAAAAGAGATTTGATTAAAGAATTTAGTCATATACTTATATGGCTACTAGCGAAAGATACTGTTGATAAAGTATTAGAATTTCTACACATTATTTAGAAAACTATGGATAAAAATACAAGTCTAAACCATAAATTGGTCAAATATCACTTAGGGCCCAAACCTCATGACTAAAATTAAAAGAATAATAAAATAATATCCTTTTGGCCAATTAATTAGACCAATTGACTATTTAATTTAGTGCCAAGGTCCATTTTTTAAAGACTTAAACTAAATTGCACATTTAGGGCTTAAATCCCATTAGTCAACATAAACCATAATTTTAGGATGACCCAAAGAAGTCCTATAGGATGACCCAAAGAAGTCGCATAAGAAATTTCGTCGAGGATGAAGGATGATGTAGTGCATATTGAGGATAAGTCTAAGCGATTGAGTATCCAAAAGTTAGCGAGTAGCCTTCGACTAGAACGATATGGTCAGAAAACAAAATTTATGATCGATCGAATAAGTACGTAAATAGACTTGGTTGGTCGATGATCGAAAAGATGTTGAGGAACGTACTTAGTAGAATGACCCTAAGAGTTGTGTCGTAGAACGGTTTGAGTAACGGTTAGGCTATGTGTGTTTGAGCACACGATCTATGTTACGAAATGAAGTAGTTGTGATTGATTCAAAAATTTAGTAAGGAATTCCTATTCGATCAAGAATCAGAGGTGGGCGTATCGTAAGAGACCTTGGGTCGGAAAGATTGTTGCTTTTGAGCATCATAGCTATGTCCTTCGTTTGCATCTTGGTACAGAAACTTCTTAACAACACTACAGATACAATACTTTCTATGATCAGATTTCCCTAATGCCCTCTACCAATAACACATGAATACTTAACAACTCCTATCACAGTACATTAGCTTCGATTAGGACCCATCTAGACTCTTTTGTAATCATACAATTCGTCCCTTGCACCATAAAATTCATGGGTACAAGACACTCATAGGTGTAGGTAGGCGTGCTACCCTTTATCTATTTGCAATTGAGTCACGAATTAGTGTACCCACCATTGACATACGGGTAACTTTCCTAGACTTGTGCTTGACTAGACTCTGAGTGCAGAGGAACCATTGCACTCGACCCCTTCTTATTTGCTAGGTTATCTTATAAAGGCACAAAACAATTACTTTATGGATCATGTAGCCACTGGTCCTATATTAGCCTTCAATTTCTATATCCCAAGTACTAGATTTATGTTTTGGTATTGCCTATAGGATAGGTATCCAACTCTCCTATAGACATTTGGATATGCTACTGCACATCCCTGTGTCTATATGTCATGCCCTACAGATGTTAACTGATACATTGTGTTAGGATATGCGACAAAAGGCACAGGTAAATGTGGGTGGCCATTAGAATAGGCTTAGTACAGGTGATTGCAATTACAGATAGGCTAGATGAGTAATGGTGTAGGTGCACAGATTAGGAGCGCACCAATTAGAGGAGATTGTCGGGGAGGAAATTAAGGTCACATAAGTATAGGGTTCAAGTGTATCGGTGAGTATCGGAAGACACTCTATCTATCCGTATCCAAGTATGAAGTACATAGCAGAAGGAATTTTCAGAATTGAGGACTATGTAGGAATAGAAGTCGGTACCAGTATTCAGTACACAAACACAAATCTGAGTATCGGACAATGAGTATCTAGACTTGGGTTGGAATTTGTAACAGCAAGTAGACTTGTGTGGGTTTGTGAATACATTATAGGATAGCAAGTCCCTGCAGGCCATAACAAGAATTGGAAAACATGTGCATAAATTCCTGTGTCAGTTGGCATAGAGAACCATGGATAGGTTCCCTAATGTGCATATCCGTCTATACCTTATAGATGGATGTATACTGACTCGATAGATGAAGAGGAATTGAGTGACAGGGAATAGTTTGTGCCACTATCAGAATATAGAAACGAATAGGAGAGGCAATAGAGTTCGAGTATTAGGGAGTATCCTAATAGCTTTGGATGAGGATATGTGCGAGTGCCCTAGTGATAGATAGCAACAGTTAAACAGGTAAATAGGTAGAAAACCTTTATGGCAGGATTAAGTGGTTACAGACTAGTGTCCAGGTTCAAAGGAGAATTTTTGTGATGGCAAATAAGTGTACCTAACTAAAATCTAACAAGGGTCAATAATGTAGCAGTTGGGGTGTGGCAAGGGAGCAAGTTAATAGATTGCCATATGAACGTATTAAGGTGTAGAATGATATTAGTTGGTGCACAAGAATTCCATGTAGATATGGAAATAAGTACATGATGTTTACAGTAAGGTAGCCTCAAGGGTGGAGCATCCAAATAGCTGTTAGGGAGTATAAGGAGTAGGGGCTTTGGCTAATATAATAAAGTGACCAAAACATTATGTAAGGATACCATGGGGCAACTACAGCGGCAACATGCTCTTGCAACAAGATATCTAGGGTGAGCTGGGAGAAACAGATGTATACAGTATATTAATTGGAACTCTAAGATAGGTGGGTAAGCCTTTATACCTATTATCATGGGTCATCTATATGTACAGGTACTCATACAAGCAACATATAGGAAATTACTGTTGGGTGCACTTACGAATTCTAAAGTAGGGAAAGGTACTTTGAAATCACCAACAAATACATGTAATACAAGTGCATATGGGTAAAACTTAGCACAACAATCTAGTAATAGCCATAATGTTTAGGAATTGACCTAGAGACTTAAAGTAATATCTCGTCTATTATTAACATAGCTATTAAGGCAACATATAGTTATTAGGTTGTACACTTACTCATGCCTTATTGACTAGACTAATACTTATGGGCTTAAAGTCAATGCTAAAAGTTAATATGTGTAAATTTATAGAAATTGCCTAAAACAATTACACGCTATTTGTAGTCATATATATGGACTTAATACAATATATGTACACACAAATTGGTTTAAAATAACTAAAGAATTATATAATAATTATATATATAATCATATATATATATATATATATATATTTTAAGAAACCCCCACCTTTTATTAATCAAGGCTCAAAATGCCGAAGCCTGATGCGTATAGAAAGCACAAAATGAGGACGCCTATACAAGTATACCCACAAAAGAAGAGAAAAAACTGGGGGGGGGGGGGGGGAACGTGACACACACGGTCAGATAGTGCAAGGGAGCTGAGACCAGAATGAGCTCTGGTAGTGAGGGCATCGCATACTCCGTTTGCGGCATTGGCGATAGACTTCCCGAATAAGCTGGTCGGGGGTGAAGCTATGGCCTTCGTATCTCGCTTTATTGCAATTCTTCCAAATCACCCACGTTGCGGCCACTGCGATAATCTGGTGTCCGTAGGAGGAGCTGTCCCATTCGTTCGCTAGATCGTGGAAGCATCCGCCTCTCGGAACAATACCGAACCGATGGTTAAGGGTCCTCCAGATGCCACTCGACAGGATTCCCTGACAAAAGAGGGGGTCAATAGTTTTCGTCTGTTGTTCGGAGCAGCAATTGCAGGCCGATGCTAAGCTGATCCCAATAGTGTTGAGGATATCGTCAGTAGGCAATTTCTTTCTAATATCTCTCCACATGAGAAAAGACCACTTCTTGGGGATGCAGGTGTTCCAATATTGAGCAGCGATGTGAATCGGTTGGCCCTTCCCAATGAGAGAGGATCTGGCCGACTTCACTGAAAATCTGCTGGAAGCTTCGAACGTCCATCTCCACTCGTCGGCCCCAAGACCGATCCTAAGACCGCTAAGGCGGACGCTGGCCTCCATGTCGGTGCCTCCCCAAGCACGCATCTTATCCCAGTCCCAGTCACCGTTGTTGTGATTCCACAAATCCTTGATCCTGTAATCTCTCAGAATTTTCGTGAAGCTGGAGAACAATCTATCCCCTGTCTATCTCTCCCGGAATGGGTGAGACTCACCGTTGCCCAGAAGTAGCCTGATGGCCGGTTCGACAAGGTCTCTACCGATCAGGATCCGACGCCAGGCCGCCGAGGATCTGCTGTTGGATGTGGCCTCTGAGGGGTGAGTGTGCTTGAAGTATCTGGCTTTCATGAACCTGGTCCATAAGTTCTTGCTCGTGCGGAGATGCCACCACAATTTTATCGAAAATGCGTTGACGATGTGAGTGAGTTTGGTAAAACCCAGGCCCCCGGTCACAATCGGCTGGGCCATGGAGTCCCAACTAGCCCAATGGTGCTTATCCTGGCCGTTGCAGTGCCCCCAAAAGAAGTTGCAAAAGATCTGTTCGATCGAAGTAAGAACCTTCAAAGGCGGAGAGCATGCGGCTATAGTGTGGATTGGGGTGGAGGTGAGCACGTGATTTATGAGGATCATTTTGCCTCCTGGGGATAAAGTGGCATTGTGCCACCCTTCAAGTTTGTTTCTGATTTTATTGATTAGCTTCTCAAAGATTATAGTATTGGATTTCCCGTATACCAGGAGGCATCCAAGATAGGTGAATGGGGGATGATCAACTGAAAAAGAGGTTAAGTTGGTGATCCTGCTGGCATGCTCGGTGTTGATATTGTGGTGAGCATAGATGACGCTTTTGGATGGATTAATTTTCTGGCCTGAACAAGTGGCATACCGCTGCAGGGTATTGTGGACCACCTGAACCGCTCCTTCATCCCCAGATGAGAAGATGAGTAAGTCGTCAGCAAAAGCCAGGTGGGTAATGGTAGGGCATCCGCTGGCAGTGTGATATTGTTGGAAGTACGGGACGCTGATCATATTATTGAGGTTCCTTCTGAGGGCGTCTGCCGCAATAATGAAAATAGTGGAAGATAGAGGGTCGCCCTGCCTAACCCCGCGGCTGGATTTGAAGAAGCCTTCGGCATGTCCGTTTATGACTGTGGAAAACCATGAGTTGCTGATGGATCTCCACACGGTGTTAGTCCATGTTTCCGAGAAACCAAAAGCCCTGAAAACCCAGATCATAAATTGCCAGTCCAGTCTGTCGTAAGCTTTTTACATGTTAATCTTAACGGCGATGTTGCCTCCTCTAACTGGAAATTTCATGCAGGTGATGAGCTCTTGGGCAAGCATGATGTTGTCTTGGATGTTCCTTCCATGAACAAACCCACTTTGCTCGTTAGAGATGATCTTAGGGAGAAGGCTCGCCATTCTGTTAGCGATGATCTTGGAGATGATCTTTTTAGTGAAAAGTGCACAGGCTGATAGGTCAAAAGTTGCTAAAGGACTCTGGGTTCTCTTTTTTTGGGATGAGGATGAGGTTGCGCTGGAGATGGCTTTAGGGTAGGTGGCTCCTTCGAGGAACGCAATTGCGGCTTCGATGATATCCTGCTTGATAATGTCCCAGCACGTGCGAAAGAAGGCCCCCAAAAATCTGTCAGGGCCGGGAGCGCTGTGCTCATTCAGAGCCCACACCGCGTCTTTCACTTCCTGTTCCGAAGGGCGGCGCTCCAACTGGGCGTTGTCAATGTCGTCTATGAGACAGGGGATTTGATCTAGAAAGACGTTGTCTTTGTGGACAGTCTCTTTGGAGAATAATTTGGAGTAGAATTCCGTAGCGACTTCGTGGATACTCTTTTGGTCGATGATGATGTTTCTATTATCATCCTTGGTATGGTGAATCGTGAGCTTCCGTCTCCGACCGTTGACGCAATCATGAAAGTATTTCGAGTTTTTGTCCCCGTCACTATCCTATTTCAACCTGGCTTTCTGTTTCCAGAAGTCGGTCTCCACTTTGATCCTGAATTTGAGCATAGCCTTGGTAAGGTTCAGGGCAATCCTGGCCGTCGGGGAACGATCCGTAACGAATCTGGCTTCTGCACGGGTGACGTCGTCTTCAGCGATCCGTACGGCTTGAAAAATGTCCCCATATGAAATTTTGCTCCAGTTGGACAGGGCTATCCTCGTAGCCTTGAGCTTTTGGCTCACCCGGACAAGGGGATCGGGTGAGTCTTCACTATTCCATGCTTCCGCGACTATCCCCAAAAATTGTGGGTGCTCGCTCCAGAATTCGAGGAATTGAAAGTTCTTTTTGTGGGGGTTATTGTTGCTTTTGATTTCTACCAGCAGCGGGGTGTGGTCTGATTCGGATGAATTGAGGTGGGATAGCTTGGTTGTGATCCCCATATCGTGCCAAAGGTCGTTGGTAAGGGCTCTATCAAGATAGGAATATTGGCGTTGGTCACCATCTTGCATGTTACACCAGGTGAAGGCATTGCCCGAAAATTGGAGGGAAGTAAGATGCGCATTGAATATAAAGTTGTTGAAGTCTTGCATGGCCGACAAATGGCGCGGACGGCCGCCGACTTTCTCTTCTCTGCAGGTAATCGCATTGAAGTCTCCAATGCAGAGCCAAGGGGAGTTGATATGGTGCTGATGAATGTCGAGGAGGTCGTTCCACAGTAGTTTCCGTTCAGTGATATCGCAGCTGCCGTGGACCGCCGTGAGCATAGCTCACTCCGGGAGCAAGGGTGTTCCAACCAGCAGGAGAGGGCCTGCCGGGTTTCCTGGATGATGCCGAAGTTGACGTCCTGAGTGCCGAGGATCCAAATGTCGTGTCTGCCAGCTATGGCTGTAGGGAGATTCAGCTGTAATTGGATGGATTTAAGTCTTTTGATGAGGATTTTGGGTTCGAGGATAATAAGGATGTCGATCTTATAGATTTTTTGCAGGGTGGATACTCTCCTTAGTGTGGGTTTGTTCCCCAAACTGCGGACATTCCAAGCTAGGATGTTAATCATTAAAGGAGTTGGGGTTGAGATTTTTTGTTCCGCCTGGCTGCGAATCTGGTTTGGATGGTATTGGCCTCCGTGTTTCCAATCTGGTCATGGTTTTCACTTGAGGTTGATGCTTCAGCTTTTGTCGAGGTGGGGGGATCTTTGCGAGGTTGCTCGAGTGGGACCGAGTATTGGCCGGTCGAATCCTCGGTGAGATCCAGAATGGAGTCGTCCGCTGGGTCAACTAATTCTCCAGTGGAATCTCGATTGTGCTCCTCTGATGGAATAGCCAGGGAGTCCTTGGAGCTTTCTGTCTCTTGGAGTATGAGCTGTAGAGGGCAGCCAGCGTCTTGGATCTGTAGGCCTCTCCGGACCTGATCGGGTCCGAGGATCGTGAGGGCTTCTTCGATTTGGTCTTTGATGGTGAGCATTTGCTCTTCTTCGCTGCTGGTGGTGGAATCCTCGATCATCACCGAGGTCAGAAGGTTGGGCGATATCTCGGTGAGGGTAGGATCATGTGGGTGGTGTTCTGACTCCGAATGGGTATCCACCTCATCCGAATCAAGAGCATCAAATTGGTTGAAGAGCGTGAGGGGTTGGGGGTCGAAAGGGACCAAAGCTTTGCTGGAAGGCTCGCTATTGTCTGATTTGCCGGTATTGAAGTCGAATCTAGTGTACGAGTTAGGTAGAGGAAGAATGGGTGGCCGTGGAGTACTCTACTCTGCTTGTGAGCTGACTTTCATGGCTTTCTTCTGCTTGAGTTCGGGGTGAAGACGATAGCAGTGCTTCTGGAGGTGACCTCTCAGATGGCAGTGATTGCAGAACATAATATGGTTATCATAGAGGATTTGTTAGGTGTGGGTCGAATTCTCGAGCTCGATGGTGATGAAATTGGAAGGCTCGGAGGAAAGGTCAAGCTCGACACATATTTTGGCATAGTAGGCCTTGGTGAGGTTGCTCGTTTCTGGAGCCGTAGCCACGTACGTTCCGATCGAGTTGGCGATGCGTCTGAGAGCCGTCGGAACAAAGCAGATGAGGGTTAAATTGGGTAGGGTCACCTAAGCTGCGACCTGAGCTGAGTCTTCTTTGGTACTAAATCCTGGAGACCACTTTATGATTTTTATCTAGTGTGAGTCAACTTTGCAAGTTCCTTTGGACCAAACTGTCCTGTGGTTGGGGTCGGAGGAGAGGTGAAGGAGAATATGTTTGGGATCGAGGGGGGCCACTCGGTAATCCGCCGATAGTTTCCAAGTGACAATTGTCTCCTGGACCCTGGAGAGTTTGGGACATCTGGTGGAGAATTTGAGAATAAAAGTGTGGGAGAATGAGGATGACAGGGATGTCAATTCTGAGTCGGAAAAGGGGACCCGTGGCATCGGGGAGTCCCGAGAATACTCGATGTCTGGGAGGGGGACGTCAGGGAGATGAAGACCCGTCGATTTCGCCAAGTCCGGGCGAAGCTTGTCAGCATAGGAGCATAGGCCAACTCCGACGGGTGGGGATCCTCTAGGGGCTCCACTGGCTTGAGGGGATGCTGAAGGGGGAGGATTCTGAGCGGGCATAGGAATCAGGGTAGCAGGGGGAACTGGTGGGATGATGGCCGGGGAGGGAGGGGCGGAGGGAACAGCGGCGGGGATGGTAGAGGGGGGCGGATCGGTGAAGGGAACAGCGGCGGGGATGGTGGAGGGGGGCGGATCGGTGGACACAACACAAATGGGGAGAGATGACACCTGCTGACAGTTGGCAGACGATAGGTGAAGGACGGCTGCGCTCGCCGGGTTATGAACCTTGGGATACGAGGAAGAGAGAGCCTCGGGGGGAAGAAGCCCGGGTGGTGACTACGTCGCTGGCCCGGGGGGTGCGATGGAGGTCGGGTGAAAGGTGGAAGAGGCCTGAGGGAGTGGCAGAGAGCCAGGGACGTGGGGAATGGATGGAAGGGGAGGGATGGCAGTTGGAGGAGGCACGAAGGGATCAGAGGGCTCTCCAGTGGGAGCGTAAAGGTGGGAATAGGATGGTGCGCTAGCGTAAAAATACACGAGGTGGGCGGAGTAAGGGTGGTGGAGGGGGTGGGACCCGGTATGGGACCCAGAAGGAGAGTCCGTGATAAAGGAGCCAGCATAAAAGGGAGTATGGCCAGTATAATAGGAGGCAAGTGCAGGGGGGTGGGTCCCATACAAGAGATAAAAAGGAGCTGGGTTACGCTGGAAAGAATGCGCATGGGAAGGAGCTGGATTACGCTGGGTAGAATGCGCATGGTGGGGCCCGCCAAAGAAAGTGGGGGAAGTTATAAGGCTACGCTGTCCATGAGGAGCGTAAAGAGATGTGGTCGCCTCGGGGGCGTAGCCCCTGGCACCGTACCCAATGGTACTGGAGTTGGGGAACCCGAAGCCAGCGTAGCTGGTAGGCTCCCAACCCGAGGCCACGACATCCCTATTCCAATTTTGAATGGATGGGGGAAAAGAGGCCGACTGCCTCGAGAAGCCCGCCAAGGAGCTTCCTTCCCAAGAGAGGGATGCCTGGAGGCCATCGGAGAATGCGAACTGAGGGCAGGACGGAGCCGTGTACCAGCTTACGAGGGTGGCGGGGAGTTCAAAAACACCGGGCAATGGGGCGGGGTTACCAAGGGAGTGAGGGAGTAGACTGAGACCTGAAGAGGAGATGGACGGGAAGGAGGAGGCGAGGAGGGGGGAAGAAGAAGACGAGGGAAGTCCGACCATAGATAGGCAATCGATCGGCCAGTGGAGATGAGGCGCAGGCATCGGCCGGCCTGCAAGGGAGACGGGAAACTGGACGGAGCGGGCGGACGACCCTAGTGGGTCCCCTAACGGGAGCAGAGGGCTTTCTTCTTCACGCACATACCAGAGGGCTGATTCAATATATATATATATATATATATATATATATATATATATATATATATATATATATATATATATATATATATATATATATATATATATATATATATGAATTTAGATCAATTGTGATCATTGATGAAATAATAGCACGTGGGAGCTCAATTGGATGGCACACGAGTGGCATGTGTGTAGTAGGCTCAAAATAGGTCAAAACCATATATTAGGTTGATTGGGTTGAATCGATGTAGAGCCCTGAAATTAAATTGGAAGTTGGTCAAGGTTTACTGTAGATGGTCAATGGCCTAAATTGACTAGAAAGTTATGCGATGTAAATAGAATATAAGAGAACAAGTTTGAGTGGGACATCATATGCCAAAATGAAGATGATTTTGTCTACTCCAAAACTCGTAAAGAAAGTTTCAAGAGATTGACATCTCTGATGCTCCAAAAATCAAGCTCACGAAAAAGTATATTTAATGATCAAAACTATTTATATTTATTGAAAATAAATCATATAATTTTTTAAAAGAACCCTAAAAATCCAGGGGACTTATATCTTATACACCTTACAAAAATTTTGTCCTCAAAATTTAAAATCATCTAATAGATCAAGCTATAATACTTAGCTGCTAAGGCTACCCTACTCAATCTACTACCCTTATGATCACCTATTCTGTTTCTTGACGTCCTTACAATTATTTTAATTTAGGTTCGATAAGGTCATTCTTTCATATACTATGTCCTTATCTTTTATAATGTATATCCTAAAGTACATGTCATCATTAAAAAAATTATATACGTCAACAATGCTTCGTCATCAACCATATTTTCCAATCCTAATTTGTAAATAGTTGGTTTCCTTGTCATATCCTAAGTGTCATTATTCTATCAATCCACAAGCTCTTTATACTAATTGCCTATAATTCTTCTCTATAGCTTCTCCTTGAAATTGTACATTTAACACCTATCCTTAGGGTCTAGTCAGCCTAGTCGCCAAATCTTACGTGTGCTAAATCCTTATGGTTACAAATGTATTATTCCGATTTGTCATTCACATCTAAAACAGTCAATGTCTCATGATTTGATCATAATCAATATTATCCATGATATGATCTTTTAATTTGTTTCTTGAAGTCACTCTTAATACCCTATCTCATATCGCTGGTCACTAACGTCTATGCTAGAAACTTAACCTAATTAACTTATAAGAAAATTTACCCACTCTGGAATACCCAAACATTTCAGTCACACCAACAACATAACCTAGTTATACTATATAATATAACTATAAGGTTTGTCTATTGTTTTACTTAACAAAATGGCGACTCTGCTGGAGAATGAAGAAGAAATTCAAACATAGTATTTCTTCAAGAACTTGCCATTAATTGGCATCATGAGCAAATCTCCATTAGGTTTAGACAACCTATAAGCGCCATTGGAGAATACTGTCTCAATTACATAAGGACCTTCCCATTTAGCTTGGAATTTGTCTTTGCTCTTATGAGTCATAACCATAGGTCTTCGGACAGCTAAAACAAGCTCACCAACTTTGAATACCCTCTCTTTAACTTTACGATTGAAAGCTCGAGATATGCGGGCTTGATATAGCTCGATGTGCTGTTGTACTTAAAGACGCTTCTCGTCCAGACCTTCAAGTTCTTGGAGTCGTAAGCGATCATTATTTTTAGATGTTAGCTCATTTGCAATGGCTATTCTAAGAGACGAGATCTGGAATTCCAGTGGAAGAAAGTCCTCACATCCGTAAACCAGTGAGAATGGTGTAAAACTAGTGGAAGTTCGGACTGTTGTTCGGTAAGTCCTTAAACATTCTCCAAGTTTCTCATTCTAATCACGTTTATTAGAAGAGACAAACTTTTTGAGAAGTTTAATAATTGTTTTGTTGAAAGCTTCGGCCAAACCATTGGCAACTGGATTGTAAGCTGCAGAAGCCAGATATTGGATCCGATTCTTGTCATAAAATCTATAAAACGTCTGACTGGCAAATTGTGGTCCATTATCATGGATTATCCTTCAGAGAATCCCAAAATGATAAATGATATGGTGTTTGATGAAACTAACCACATTAGACGTTTTTACTTCAACAAAGGAAACTACTTTTATCCATTTAGAGAAATAATCCATTATGGCCAGGATAAACCAATGTACTTTTACAGAAGGAGGATTAATCGGACCAATAATACCATGCCCTAAGCTTCGAAAGGCCAAGAGGCTGCTGTAGGATGTAAGTATTCAAAGGGTTGATAAATAAAATCAGCATGAATCTGATATGCTTTACACCGTCTGGCATAATCCACAGCATCTGCTATCATGGAAGGCCAGTAATATCCTATTCTTCAAATATGGTCCTGCAATTTTGGACCTGGCTGATGAGCACCGTAGAATCCATCATGAGCTTCACGGAGTGTTTGCTTAGCTTCACTTTCCGAAAGACAACACAGTAAAAGTCCATCGTAAGAACGACGATTTAACATATGCATTAAAGAATCATAGTAAAAATAAAATGATCGTCTTTTGATTGACGCAGCTTCCTTTGGATCTTCAGGTAAAATCCCATAGACTGCATAGTCAATAAATGGACTTCTCCAATCTTTTTGCTGAGAATTTGATTCGGTAACATAACTTTGTTCGATATGTAAATTATTCTTGACACAGAATAAGTCTCGATCTAATAAATTAATAGTATTTTATCTTCTGATTGGAACTGCTAAGTCTGCAGCTAGACTAGCAAGAGCATCAGCTTCCAAATTTTGAGAACGTGGTACGAATTCAATGAAAAATCCTTTGAATGAAAGGACCAGTTCGATTACCACTTGATGATAAGGAATGATGTCAGGATTTCTGACTTCATATGTCCCTCTGACTTGATTGACAATCAGTTGAGAATCTCCATATGCTTCCAAGTACTCAATGTCCAATTGTTTTGCTACTTGAAGACCAATTAGCAAAGTATTATATTCTGCCATATTATTGGAACATGGTTCATTGAGGGAATAAGCACGGTATATAACCAGTTTATCCGGAGAGACCAAGACAATGCCTACTCCGGAGACAATATTGCCTTTAGGTCCAACCCGCGATGCTCCATCAAAATATAGTTGCCAAATGTCATCCCTCAAAGTCATGTTGCAATCCACGACTTTATCTGGAATGTCCTCATATAGCTTAGAAGTTTCAGGTATAGGGTGAGCTGCTAAGAAATCAGCTAATGCTTGATCCTTCACTGATTTTTGAGGTACATAGACCATATCGTAGGGAGTAAGCAACATTGCCCAAGTAGCTAACCGGGAGTTAAGAATACTCGGCTTCTTCATCAATACCCGAATAGGATTTATTCTGGATATGACATGAATAGTCTGCCCTGACACATAATGTCGCATCTTTTGAACGGCAAAAACCAAGGCCAGATATTCTTTTTCTACATGTGTATACCTGTGTTCAGCTCCAACCATCATGCGGCTAAGATAATAAATTGCCTGTTCATGACCCTTATCACTTTTCTATGCAAGAAGAGCACCAAGAGAATGATCCAATGTTCGAACATAGAGCAGAAATGGTTTTCCCACTACTGGGGGTACTAAAACAGGTAGATTTGTAAGGTAATGTTTAATGTCATTGAATGCTTGTTGGCATGCTTCATCCCAAACAAATGATACACCATTCTTCAATAGACGAGAGAATAGTTGACATCTTCCAGAAAGTTTTGATATAAATCTCCTGATATAAGAAATGCGACCTTGGAAGCCACGAAGTTCTTTCAGATTGCGTGGAGGACGTATTTTGAGAATTGCTTTAATTTTATCAGGATCAACATGAATACCTTGAGAAGTGATGACAAATCCCAAAACTTGCCACTGGAAACCGCTAAGAAAGACTTAGTAGGGTTAATCTTTAGTTGATTTTGACGCATCAACTCAAATACTATCTTCAAGTCTTGAATATGATCATCTTTTAATTGACTTTTGACAACAATATCATCTACATAACATTCTACTATTTTTCGCAGATGTTCTTGAAAGATATTGCTCATAGCCCGCTGATATGTAGCACCGGCATTTTTTAGACCAAAAGGCATAACCGTATAGCAATAAATTCCAAGGGGTGTACGAAAAGCGGTATGCTTTTTATCTCCTGGATGCATCTTAATCTGGTTGTATCCTGAGAATCCGTCCATGAAAGACATGCGTTCAAAACCACATGTATTGTCTATCATGACATCGATGATCAGAAGTGAAAATTCATCTTTTGGACAAGCTGCATTGAGATCTCAAAAATCTATGCAAATTTGGACTTTTCCATTCTTCTTCATGACAGGAACAATATTGGCAACCCCGTCTGGGTGTTGATCTTCATGAACAAAGCCACATGTGATCAGCTTTTTGACTTTTGCTTCAATTGCATCCATCATATCTGGTCGAAAATGCCTCTGCTGTTGTTTTACAGGTTTTACTACTAAAATCTCCTCAATTTGCGACATAAATTTAGCGACGTTCGATTAACGTCGCTAAATTGTGTTTATTAGCGATGTTTTACTGAAACGTCGCTAATAGTCGCTACTAACGACAAAATAAGCGACGTAACAATGACGTATATTAATTACATAAGCTAATCATCGCGAAACGTCGCTCTGACGTCGCTAATAGTGACTAATTTAGCGACGGTAGTATTAGCGTCGCTAAATTCTAATTTTATTCCCCCTATCAATTCATTTTTCCCCATTTTACTCTCTCACTCTCTCCGGTACTCTCACTCTCTCTGGCGCTCTCACTGTCTCCGGCGACTCTCCTCCCTCTTCGGCGACTCTCACTCTCTCCGGTGACTCTCCTCCCTCTCCGGTACGTGACTCTTCCCCTTCCTCTCTCTCTCTCTCTCTCTCTCCGGCTGTTTTGGTTGTTGGTGGTTGGAGGGGTTCTGGTGGCTCGGGGGAGGGGCAGGGGGATACGGGTGGTTGGGGGGTGAGTGGGGGTAGATGGGGGTGGAGCAGGGGAGACGAGGGCGGCTGGGGGAGAGTAGCTAGGGTTAGGGTTCGGGTTAGGGGTAGGTATATGGCGGAGAGGGGAGAGCGGGGGGGGTGGGGGCAGATGGGGGAGGGGGGCTGGGGGGAGGGGAGGGTTAGTGTTCGGGTTAGGGGTGGGTATGTGTGGGTGGAGGGAGGGGAGCAGAGGGAAGGGGGGTTAGGGTTCGGGGTGGTATAGGCGGGGTGGGGGGCTTTGTCAGGGGCACCGATAGTGCCGAAAAATCTGATAATTTAGTAATAATTATTTGTTTTTCGATACCGAAAAATGTTACTCTGATTCGAACGCAATGATAGTGCCGATATTTGTAACAAGTAGTTTTGTTGGTTGGTTAATTGGTAACATGGTGATCGGGACATATAGTCCCTGTAGCCATTCGACTAGCGAGACAGAAACTATGGTACGACATGGTGATCAGGACATAATCCCTGCAGCCATTCGACTGGAGAGGCAGAAACTATGTAGCCGTAGATAAAGTTGACTGTCTTCCGACCCTCATCCCTCAGCAATGATGATATGACAACCTATCACTATATCTTATATAGTAGTAGATGATGTCTTAGTATTACATTATGTGAGTTCATCTTGATTCTGTTACATTCTTCAGATACTAGATACGATAAGAACATATACTACACCATATGTACAGAACATAGATGATTCACACTAATGTATGCTAGAATGAATTTTGGATTGTGTTCTGAGCCATCCGTTCTCATACTTAGCAAAAAATTGAATTTTCTGTATTTTATCTGCTTTCGAAAATATACTCAAAGGAGATGATGGTTCCATTAGTTAGCTTGCTTATGTTACAATTATATTATTTGTTAATATCGATCTCACCAGATGGCACCCATGACCCGAGGAGCGGTACGTCGTTTGAGGGAAATAGTGAATGCTGAGGTGCTCCTCCTACTGTTAAGGAGGAAGTGGCACCGGTAGCTAGTGAGACAGAGAGTTCTATTCATCCAGTACAGGTCGCTAGTGAGACTGGGAGTTCTATTCATCTAGCACTTACAATGGACTACATCTCTTCTGCCGCCGTCGATCCCACTGATTCGAGGTTGTTGCATGATCGTATCACTGAGCATTTATATGAGCTGCATGGTTCTCATTAGCAATTAGTACTTATTTGTATTTAACTATTTGTATTGGGTTGTTTTTGTATTAGACTATTTGTATTGGACTACATATATGAATTAGTACTATGTCAATGTCTGGATTGTATTGGACTACGACATGGTGATCAGGACATAGTCCCTGTAGCCATTCGACTAGCGAGGCAGAAACTATGTAGCCGTAGATAAAGTTAACTGTCCTTCGACCCTCATTCTCGACAATGATGATATGACAACCTATCACTATATCTTATATAGGAGTAGATGATATTTTAGTATTATATTATGTGAGTTCATCTTGATTCTGTTACATTCTTCATATACTAGATACGATAAGAACATATACTACACCATATGTACAGAACATAGGTGATCAGGACATAGTCCCTGCAGCCATTCGACTGGCGAGGCAGAAGCTATGTAGCTGTAGATAAAGTTGACTGTCCTTCGACCCTCATCCCTCGGCAATGATGATATGACAACCTATCACTATATCTTATATAGTAGTAGATGATGTCTTAGTATTACATTATGTGAGTTCAACTTGATTCTGTTACATTCTTAAGATACTAGATACGATAAGAACATATACTACACCATATGTACAGAACATAGATGATTCACACTAATGTATGCTAGAATGAATTTTGGGTTGTGTTCTGAGCCATTCGTCCCTATACTTGGCAATTAAGCATGTGAAATATGTCATTGAAGAACATAAAACTTCTGGTCGTTACTGCAGAAAGTGCAGACTGACATGAACTGACGCACGAAAAGGAGGAGATCAAAGCTGTAACAAGTAAAGTTATGTTTTGGATGTTCTACTCTTGTAAGCTCTTTGTTCACAAAGCAAGATATAATAAATACAGAACAAGTATTGAGTTTATAACTCTTGTAAGCTCTATACTTGAGTTACGAACTCGATACTTGTTCTATATTCTTTAATTGTAGCTCGCTTTGTGAACAAAGAGTTTACAAGAGTTCTTTTTCCAAAGCACACCTTTTTTGTTCCAGCTTAGAGCTCCTCATTTTCGTGCGTCAGTTCATGTCGGTCTTCACTTTCTGCAGTAACTTCCTCCAATTAACCTCTCTTTCTTGGCAATGATGATACGACAACCTACCTTAATTCTGTTATTATAGTAGATGATGTCTTAGTCTTACATTATGTGGGTTCATCTTGATTCTGTTATATCCTTCAGATACTAGATTCGATAAGACTATATACTACACCACATGTACAGAACATAATGATCCACACTAATGTATGCCAGAATGAATTTTGGGTTATGTTCTGAGCCATCCGTTCTCACACTTAAAACAGATATGAATTAGTACTGTGAGAGCGCCGGAGAGAGTGAGAGCGCCGGAGGAGGGGACGAGAGAGAGTGAAGAGTAAAATAGAGGGAAATGAATTGGTGGGGGGAATATAATTAGAATTTAGCGACGTTCATACTAACGTCGCTAAATTAGTCGCTATTAGCGACGTCATAGCGACGTTTCGCGACGACTAGCTCATGTAACTATGTAGCCATAGATGAAGTTGACTGTCCTCCGACCCTTATCCCTCGGCAATGATGATATGACAACCTATCACTATATCTTATATAGTAGTAGATGATGTTTTAGTATTATATTATGTGAGTTCGTCTTGATTCTGTTATATTCTTCAGATACTAGATACTAAATTCGATAAGAACATATACTACACCATATGTACAGAACATAGATGATTCACACTAATGTATGCTAGAATGAAATTTGGGTTGTGTTCTGAGGCATCCATTCTCACACTTAAAACACATGAATTAGTACTGTGTGTCAATCTTTGTTTTTGTACTTTCGGTGAACCCAGGGATTGGATTCTGTATTTTGTATTTTGGAATCTGTATTTTGGCTCCAGCTCCAGCTCCATTTGCATTAATCTACGGCACGACATGGTGATCAGGACATAGTCCCTGCAGCCATTCGACTGGCGAGGCAGAAACTATGTAGCCGTAGATAAAGTTGACTGTCCTCCAACCCTCATCCCTCGGCAATGATGATATGACAACCTATCACTATATCTTATATAGTAGTAGATGATGTCTTAGTATTACATTATGTGAGTTCATCTTGATTCTGTTACATTCTTCAGATACTAGATATGATAAGAACATATACTACAACATATGTACAGAACATATATGATTCACACTAATGTATGCTAGAATGAAATTTGGTTGTGTTCTAAGCCATCCGTTCACACTTGGCAAAAAATTGAATTTTCTGTATTTTATCTGCTTTTGAAAATGTACTCAAACGAGATGGCACCCGTTCTCATAAATGGCACCTAAGACCCGAGGATCTCGCTTGGGGAGGCATAGATGGCTGTGAAAGAGGAGGTGGCTCCAGCTCCAGAGGGCAGTTCCACCGAGAGAGCTGCTCCAAACGTAATTCCTAAATCCGAGAGAGCTGTGAAGGAGGAGGTGGCACCACAGGGCAGTTCTACCGGGAGTTTTAGTCATCCATCTCCTCTGGATATTGATCTGGCTGCCGCGGATCCTACTTATGCGCGCTGGCTGAGGGAGTTCTATCTGCCCCAGCATAGACGACAGTAGATACATATATTGACTCGATTTACTTTGATGGATATATCTCATCTGGATATTGTGATGGATATTTGTTTTCTTGTGTGTGAAGTATATTGGTATAGCTTGCTGTGTGATGCATATTGTGATGTATATATGTTTGTGTGATGTGTGATGCATATTGTGATGTTTCGAGAGGCTTGAGGAGATGACAAATTATTTTTCGTCTATTCTGGATTGTATTGTGCGGGCCAGTGTTGAGTGTTCCACCGAAGGGGTCGGCGAACCCAGGGATTAGATTCTGTATTTTGGATTGTACATTTGCATTCTGGATTCTTTTTTTAATTCTTTCTTCAAATTTTTGACATTTTTAGCGACGTTTATATTCATCACTAAACTTTAGCGACGAATATAAAGGTCGTTAAAAATATCGCTAAATTGTTGACGTGGCAAATAATCTGATGCCTCCACATCGTCGCAAGAACGTCGCCAATGTGTCGCTAATCGGCGACCACTTGAAAATGTCGTAAATAACATCGTAAATTAGCGACGTTATAAACGTCGCTGACTAACATCGTCCTAGCGACGTTTTGCGACATTTTCTCGATTAGCGACACGCTTTTTTTCGTCGTTTATTAAACGTCGCTAAAAACGTCGCTAATTTAGTTTAGCGACATTTTGGCCGAGTTTAGCGACGTTTTGGAACGTCGCTAATCTGACAAATTTTTGTAGTATTTGACGTTAGGAAGAATATTGAGTTTATGGGTAGCTATTTTAGGATCTAGACCTGGCATATCCTCGTAGCTCCATGCAAAGATGTCAATATATTCTTTTATCAGCTTTATCAACTTTTCTTTTTCATCTTCAGAAAGGTTTTTGCTGATAAATATGGGCTTCGACGTAGTTTCATCTCCAACATCAATTTGGATGATTTCATCTTCTGTGGGTGACTTTCGTTGTTCAAATCGAAGCTCCCACTGAGTGTCCATTTGTTGGGCCCAAGGGTCATTTTTAAATAGTTCAGATTCATCTTCAGTTTGAACCATATTAACTGAAAAGATATGTTCAGATTCGACATACTGGACCCCTTCAGAATCTGAGGATTGTAAAAAACTGAAAGAAAATTCTTCTTCCATATCTTCATTAAGCATGTAGGACGTATCGTATCCCAACCATGACGGGTTCGTTGATAAAACAGATCACCACATAATGGTAATCGTCTACATTTACCCTGATTGAGATAACATGGTTTTCAAATCGCATCCCATATTCTAGATGTTCTTAAAAGATTGTTGACTATATCTGTCAATTCTGATTTTTCCCTTATCCTTCTCTTCGACAATATCTGTCTGAATAACAGGGATATTTCTGGCCAAACCAAAAATAATTTGACGCTTGTTTTTCTTATTAGACGGGACCACAAAATAAGATTCTTCGTGACGTCTATAAGTTACACAAGCTTGTGATGATGAGGCAATAGGAAGAAAATAAGGAGTAGATGTTAGGAACATATGAGCATAGGGCCTAACATCTACATGTAGAGAAAAAGAATTCTCTTTATAGTTATTATATAAGGTTTCCTTTGTATTTATATCAGTTTTATGTTGATGACTTTGATTATCAGCAGATAAAGTTATTCTTTCAATAAATTTGACAGCCATATACTCCAAAAAAAATATTTATTAAAATAAGAAAGTACAGAATGATCAATATTTACATCATTGACAGATTTATTACTACGCTTCATTAACGGACCAGCATCCGTCTTCGGCGTAGACTTTCCAAGGTTGATGAACAATGGTTCTGGATCAGTTGTATGAGAAGTACGTCCTTTAACCTTGATCCTGCGAGGTTGGACTTGGTTCTTGATTGGAATTCACAAAGATTCCTCAGACGTAGCTTGAGTCCTTCCTTTAACCCTAATCATCAAAGGTTTATCATTACCAGGTTGGGGTTGAATTCGACCTTTGACCTTAATCTTTAAAGGTTGATCTTCCGAAGACGATTGGTCCTCTGAAGGCGATTGATCTTCTGGAGGCGATCGATCCTCGACCATATCCAATATCTCTTTCACATGCTCCTGTGTATAGAGTATCGAACCAGAGAAGTAGGCTTCAACACCTTTGAAAGGATTGAGATCTACAAATTCAGTCTTCACAGTTCCCTGAGAATCCACATATTTGAAGCACTGATGGGGAGTTGAAGGAACAATGTTGTGCTCATGTATCCATGGTCTTCCGAGGAGGATATTATAAGGTACGTCCGAGTTAATGACATAGAAAGTAGCCATGGTTCGAAGATCACCTATTTGAATCTTCAGACGAATCTTCTCCAATGGTTTACTTCTTCCAGAGTTGAAACCAACAATTGTCGTACTAGTGTAAGTCAACTCACTAGTAGGAATCATCAATGGTCTTAGCATACTTTGGAGAATAATGCTAATGGAAGACCCAGGATCGATGTAAATCCTGTCAATTTCAGTAGAGTCAATATACCCTGTGTAACACAGAGGCCTGTCAAGTCTATTATGCTTCAACAACATATCTTCTTATGTGAAGGTAATGTTAGGAATTGATTCCATCACACTATGACATTGGGGACACGACACTGGTATATTGTCAGGACTTTTGAGTTGAGCTAAGCATGAATCTGCCTGTAGCAAAGCTTCGCTCAAAGTTTCTCGACTTTCTTTAGAAAGACGAAGTAAGTCAAAGATAGAAACTCTAGCCGGAGTATTAGCTAATTGGGCCAGAATATCAAATTTATAGGGTTTCATCACCCCTTGATTTGAAGCAGATTTCAGCAGGACGTCAAAGCATACTGCTTTCTGCTTTTCTTTCTCAACCACTGATGGTTTAGAAGGTCTTGCTTCAGTAGGAATGGAGGATGGCTGAGTTCGTAGTGTTTCAGCAGCGTCCTCTGCTTATTTTGAAGTTCCTTCATAATTTTTGTGGTACTCTTTGCCAGATCTCGTACTAGCAAAAGTTTACTCTTCAGACTCAGAAGAATGAAGTACCATATTACAGGATTTAATCTTCTTTCCCTCAGTCTTCTTCTTGCAAGAATTTTTATGAGGGACCTCAAATCCCAAACCGACGGTAGATTTTTGACCTTGAATTTGTAAAGGAACTCGTATTCCTTTATCATAGTTCAAGCCTTCCATTTTTTAAAAGTCATAGCCCATCGTTTTTCCTGAGATGGGCTGATTATTGATTGTACATGTGAGTGGGTAGCGGACTTTCAACCGATGGTTCAACAGAGGAAGAAGGAACAGAGACCTCTGTAGTCACAAGAGTAGGGACCTTCGGGATAGGGGGTAAAATCCCTACATGAGCTTTCTCATTGGCAGCAAAAACTTGTTGTGCCATGTACAAAAGGACACTATTCATTGCTAACCATTGTAGATGAGTAAGTTTGAGTTTGGTAGGAGGAGCTAAACTTGGAGGACATATATTCAAACCCCTTAGCCTATCCTCCAAAGGAATGTCGTCCCATAAATGCTCCAAATCATCAAGATCTGGGTTAACAACATGAAAAATTATTTTACAGGTTTTGACTTTTTGACCTTTCTTGGATTTTGAAGTTTTACTTTCATCCTCCATTTCAGGTACTAAGTCAGGGTGTACCCACATGATTTCACCATTTTTTAATGTGAGGCAATAATCCTTCACTTTGCTCTCTAGCTGGCGGAAGACTCACAATCTTCATTATCGCCTTTGGAATTGGGACAATCCCATCTGGAACTTGCTGTGGAGAAAAACCTCCAAATTGAAGAAAAATGATATTAGTTGTGACTATATGCTCATCATTAGTTAAAGCGATGGCATTAGCATTTATCAACTCTTGAATCTTCTTCCTTAAGACATAGCAAGCCTTAGTAGGATGACTTATGTATCTATGATAGATACAATACTTGGGATTATCAGTCAGATTCACCTCATTAGGTCATTTTGGCTCTAAAATCTGGAGTTTACCACTCTTCACGAGACATTGGAATATCCCTGGGATATCACTATCATCGAAAGAGTACTCTTCTTTCGGTTTGGAAGACTCCAGATTATTTGGCATCATTTTGGGTTTTGAAAGGTTCACTACTAGGGTTTCCTTCCCTTTCCCATTACGATTGCCGGAATTGTTACCTGAAGAGGTTTTCTTTCCTTTGTCATTTGAGGTGAAGATCATCCCATGTTCACGAGCCAATCTACCATTGGCCTCGGCTGAAACTGCTGCTATAATAAGCGAGGCACAATTTGTGAATTGAGAGCCTGTAAAAGCAGCGATGGTTGGTCGCAGATTCATTTTGCATGTATCAATTAATGCTGAATCTGGCATACCAGGAGGTATTTTCAAAGTAGCATGTCGGAAACATTCAATAAACGTCCGAGTATCTTCTTTCTTTTTCTATTTAATCTCTATTAAGTAGGACATATTTATGTCTATTTCTCCTTCATAGAAACGAGAGAGAAACATTGCTTTGAATTCGTCAAAAGACGATATGCAATTATCGGGCAAACTGCGATACCAGTCGTATGCAGTACCTGTCAAACACCCAATGAAGACTTGGGTGAGGAGAGCATCATTCTTCTGCAGATGCACAGTCATAATATGAAAATAATTGATATATTGACTTGGAGAAGCCTTTCCATCAAATTACACCATAGATTGTGGCTTGAATTTTAGAGAAAAGGGTACATCATTCCAGTGGGTAGGATAAGGTTGCTTGATCCCTAACCTCTGTGCTTTTAACTCACGCACTGCTTGAATAGCTTCACTAGTTTGAGGAAGCACATTTGATTGAATAGTGGCTGGATGTATCGTAAACCCGACTGGAGGTGATACATCCTCTGGAATGAGAGAGTCAGGAGATGTAGAGTTCTGATTGACAACAGGCTCTTGATTCAGATTATTCAAAGGTTTGTCAATCCTTTGACTATCCTGAGTTGGGGCAGTTACTTGCACTGGTGTTATCACTGCCGGTTGGACTGTTTGCTGAGTTGTTATAATCTGATGCATATTTTGCATCATGGCAAGCATGTCCTTTATCGATTGTTCTACCGCAGAAAGACGTTGTTCTGTATTAGAAGTAGACGTCTCCGGTTCATCTCCGATAGCATAGAATTCAGCTTCTCTTGAATATATGGAGGGATTGGTGTAGAGATATAATCAATACTAGAATGGGTACCTACACCCTCTGAATATGAAGATTGCAACGATCTTTGACTTCTAGACTGAGTATGCTAATATACCCCTTCAAAAGTATCAAGATTCGGTTGAATTATTGTTGACTCGGAGTCCAGGACAAATTGCATCTTGGACGTCATCCTCTATTGATATGAGATGCCATATTGACTGATGCATTGGACAACTCATGTTCTTGATCATCAAGTTGTTGCTGAGATACATTGTAGCTTACTCGATCAAAAACTGATCATTTAGAAGTAGAACAACAACATTTGATTATAATCTGGTGACACTCACAATGATAATTTTCTTGGAGGAGTGTCACAGGAGATTTTCTATTTTTATGCTTTTGTATAAGTAACTCGCGTAAATCAGAAGTGGGAGATGTCATCTTCTTTATTACATTTGGGACAGAGAAACATTTAGTCCCTTACGTAAAAAGAAGATTACTGGCATAATTAGCAGAACCAAATTATATATTTTTATGCGCCTGGAGTTGTGTGCGTAAATCCTGAGATTTTTGTGCACAGAGAACACCATCAGCATTACGCGTAATCTGAAGGTTTGGTACTTTGTATAAAGCAGTATAAGAAGGTTGTTGGTAAAAAATAGACATTTTACCAACAATAGAAGTCTTATTTTTATGCTGCATGCGTGTAGGCAAATTCACTTTAGATGCAAAAGCATTATTGTAAATTTTATCTACCATGTCACCGACATGAGATTTACCTTTACGCGTAGAGCACAAAACAGGAACATCCACGTCAAAGAAGGCAGATTTACCTTTATGCATAGAGCACAAGACTTGAGTGTCTACCATGTCACAGACGGGAGACTGATTTTTACGCGCAGGGCATAAGACTTGGGTGTCTACCACGTCAAAGGCGGAAGACTAAATTTTACGCCCAGGGCGCAACACTGAAGTAGAAACTGCCTTGTCACAGACGAGAGCCCCAAAGACAGGAGTGGGAAGAATTCTCTTGCCTTCAGAGACAGTGGAGAGATCAGAGGGTGCTTTGGACTTAGGAATCCAAACTTTGCGCACCTTTCGTGATTTTTGCACGTTGGAGTAGCGAGCACTACCTCCAGTGCGGAGCATTTCTTCATAGGCAGTCTGGTCGAATTGAACGACCAGAGTCTTCTTTGTCGATCCAACCGACACATCATCATATTGAGCAATTACCTTCTCGTCAGAGGAGAAAGTTGTCCCCAGCAGAGTCATCATTTTATTAAGTAAAACAAAATGGCGACTCTGCTGGGAATGAAGAAGAAATTCAAACATAGTATTTCTTCAAAAACTTGCCATTAATTGGCATCATGAGCAAATCTCCATTAGGTTTAGACAACCTATAAGTGCTATTGGAGAATACTGTCGCAATTACATAAGGACCTTCCCATTTAGCTTACAATTTGCCTTTGCTCTTATGAGTCATAACCATAGGTCTTCGGACAGCTAAAATAAGCTTACCGACTTTGAATACCCTCTCTTTAACTTTACGATTGAAAGTTCGAGATATGCGGGCTTGATATAGCTCGATGTGCTGTTGTGCTTGAAGACGCTTCTCGTCCAGACCTTCAAGTTCTTGGAGTCGTAAGCGATCATTATTTTCAGATGTTAGCTCATTTGCAATGGCTATTATAAGAGACGGGATCTGGATTTCTAGTGGAAGAACGTCCTCACATCCGTAAACCAGTGAGAATGGTGTAAAACTAGTGGAAGTTCGGACTGTTGTTCGGTAAGCCCTTAAACATTCTCCAAGTTTCTCATTCCAATCACGTTTATTAGAAGAGACAAACTTTTTAAGAAGTTTAATAATTGTTTTGTTGAAAGCTTCGGCCAAACCATTGGCAACTGGATTATAAGCTGTAGAAGCCAGATTTTAGATCTGATTCTTGTCACAAAATCTATAAAACGCCTGACTGGCAAATTGTGGTCCATTATGATGGATTATCCATCGAGGAATCCCAAAACGATAAATGACATGGTGTTTGATGAAACTAACTACATTAGACGTTTTTACTTCAACAAGGGGAACTGCTTCCGCCCATTTAGAGAAATAATCTGTTATGGCCAGGATAAACCGATGTCCTTTGACAGAATGAGGATTAATCGGACCAATAATATCCATGCTCCAAGCTTCGAAAGGCCAAGAGGCTGTTGTAGGATGTAAGTATTCAGAGGGTTGATGAATAAAATTAGCATGAATCTGACATGCTTTATACCGTCTGGCATAATCCACATCATCTGCTATCATGGAAGGCCAATAATATCCCATTCTTGGAATACGGTCCTGCAATTTCGGACCTAACTGATTGATCCCCAGCAGAGTCGCCATTTTGTTAAGTAAAACATCTATTCCAGTCGTGTATTAAATAAAAGGTAATAAGGGCCTAAGACTGGGTCAAGCAATCCATATCAATATTCAGACAAGTTAAGGGTCAAGCAAGATAGAAAAGATTGTCGAAATATCTTCAAGAACGGTATGAGGCCAAACAAGATGCATAGGATGTAATTGAGGTAAAACTCGAAAGCCATATACCTTCGTGATTATGTCACATGAAGTTACTATCGCGCCAGTGTGCATCTGACTGTGATTAACTTTCTTGTTCCATAATATGACAGATGGCTGCAGTGCACAGCTGCCATGCCAGATAATATAGGTTCCCAAACTTAACTTGGCTAAATCCATAAAATATTTCAAAACCTACTTTTTGCGAAGTATAAAAGAAGATGTCAATCAAAATGCATAGGAGGTGGTTCAAATAAAATTAGAGAAACATATGTAACTACGATGTCGTTATCTGAAATTCTACCTCGCCAGCATTTCTCTGGCTGCAAATATTTTCGATTCCGTAATACAAGAAAAAATATATTTTTTTTAAACTTTTTCTGGACCCAGCCATAGGGCATTTTCAACAATTTAACAAAAATAGACAAGAAGACTTACTCAGGAGGTCAACGAGAAAAAGTTTAATCAATTCATAGGAAAGATAGAACATGAAAGTAATCATGTCGAGAAGGAAGATAACATGAGAGAAATCATGTTGGAGAGTCCTAGATAACCTATAATCCTAGTTGTGGGTGTATCATAAAAATCTTATTTCTCTATTGGTCACAGGCTCGTAATAGTACACCTATTCTAAGTACCACTACGACTTCGTATATGTTACGAAGACGAGATCTGCATGGGACACCACAAAAATGTGTCATAACCCGCACTCGGATATTTGGACACGAGTACGTAGTCCACGCCCAGCCTACACCGTAGTATCAGAGGTGGAACGCTGTATAGGTCGTATGTAATATCTAACATCTAACATATATGGAATAACATGTCATCTCCGCATGGAGGAATAATATATCATTTAGAACGTATACTTAATCACCTATGTTTAAGGAAGATGATATCACGAATAGAAAGAAGATAAAATGATGAAATAGAGTTTAATGTCATAAGTCAAATACAACAGAGTCTATAACTCTATAAATAAATACATAACCCGAATAATATAACAAGTCTCAAAAATATCAAGGCTAGAGACAGTTCCAACAATAGTGATACTATCAAACTAACACCCATCTAGGAAGGCTATGCTCTCTATTGGGGGATCAACTCCTTGGGGTTTTGGGGCATAGTAATAAGTAGAACATGTATCTGCAAGCTCGTCAACTGAAAAATATATCCAGTCAGGATTGGAATGAGCACATCTTCTCTAGCAGTTCCAAATAAATGACAAAGACTATAAAACAGTTATAGAAAATAGTACTTGATGAATATTGAAAGAATGAGACAGAAAATAAAATAGGACAACAGTTAACTAAAGCACATGAAAAGTAATACAGAGAATCAAAAGAGCATGGCAATGAAAACTGTAAATAGAGATATTCAAACTAGAACAAATGTGATGTGAGTCCAGACAATATAATGTGAATCTAGTACAAGATACTAAACAAGTGTGTTTTAAAATACCGCTTTCGACATGTAAACTAATAGGAGGTAAATACGGTACATCGCACACTTGGCAAGCATGCGACGGCTATCTTTCAATATTAGACCAGTAGTGAGTATGGCATGTCGCATGCTTGTCCTAGCGGTGACGGCTATCTTTCTAGCAGGGGTGGTTCCAGTATGATTGTAAAAGTTTACATGTCTACTCGAGTATTTTCCCGCCCCGACAAGTACAAGTGAATCCATTTTCCGACACGTAAATTGAGTACAAGTCCAGCCAGAATAATATAATGCAGTAGGTGATTCCAGTAGGGTAATTCCAGTAAGTGATTCTAAAAATAGAGACCAGACAAGTAATGTATGTGTGTCTCATGCAATGGATCCATAAATATAATTCCTATTGTGTCAGAGAGTCAAATAGAACTATACTAGAAGCTGAATCATAATGATCATCAAATAAATAAAAACAATCAGAGAATATACTCGCCTCAATTTAGCTAGAGTCGACATGCACGACACGAAGTATTGATATGGAATAGATAACAATGCTATGCTCCATAAGATGGTCCCAAGCGACGGCACAGGTGGTTCCATTGAGTCCAGAATAGTCCAAATAGTCTAATTTGGTATATAGATGGCACGGTAATCGAATCAAGAAATAGAAACGACTATAATAGTCATGACTTTATGATTTGAAGTAAAAAAGCATAACTATATATATATATATATATATATATATATATATATATATATATATATATATATATATTATGTAAGTAAATATCTTCATATGAAATTATATTTATTTTAGGGTTTAGTTCGCTGTTTGCCATTAAAATATCAAAGATAGGTATTACAGAAATACTGAAATTGATTGCAAACTCGCTTGTACAAAAAAAAGCCTAGAAAGAAATCCTAGAAAACATTCTAAGTACAATTGTTTAGTTTTTGATTCTGAGGGTGATGGTGGAGGCTCGGAAAAGTGTTATCAACTCTGCCTTACTCTTTAGACTATCCGATACAGTCTTAGCTCTTGAAGAAATTGTCCATCGTAGGTTGTCAGCCTTATGTAGGGGTGTGGCACCCTACTATTTATAGTGATGCATGTTTTGACCCGCATAGATGGCCCGTTGCCACGTGGCTATAACAGCACATAAAGACCCGCTCTTTGACCACCAGCTGACAATTTGTTAGGATTCTGTTGCAGCAAATCTGGGTGGTTGAGACTTGGTCAACCTACCATGTGTCCTATCGCAAGATAAGACTAATCTGGAGTCATTTTGAGCCGCATGAGTCTCTCAGTCTTCGGTCGCATAGGACATATACAGCTTAGGCCGCAGTTTCCCTTATCTGCATGTAACTTAAGGCCTTTTTAGCCACATAGATTCTGTGTTTTGGACCGCATAAAGCTCATGCGGCTCAGGTTACAGTCACCCTTGGCCGCATGAAGCTTAGAGACTTTTTAGGGCCGCATAGTGTCACGACCCGTACCCACTGTGAGGGTACGAGTACGTAACAGCGCCCAGCCTACGCCACAGTGTCGGCGGTAGAACGCTGTTCTAAGTCTCTAACTAACCATCAACTCATGCAGTATATAATATACTCATCATGATCAACTCCGAACGGAGGACAAGTATAAGATATGGTGTAACTCAATCACAGTCTAAGCACAATAAGATAACACAGAAAATAACTAAGAAATTGAAGACAACAAACTACTGAAATAATATCAACATCTGAATAATCTCAAATACATCTCAAGTCTCAAATCTCTATATACAACTCCAGATCTAAACAGGAAAACGAAAACAAGACAGACTAACTAAACTCCCGATCACTCCTGAGTGTCGGGGCCATAGGTAGCTAAGCCATCTCCTTAGTAAAATATAGGGCATGTGTCCTCAGGGCAATCATCTGTAAAATTTTCAACAGGTCCAGTCAGGACAGGAACGAGCACATCTCATCTAGAAAACCCAAGTAAATGACAGAGAACTATAAAGCAGTTATAGACAGTTGTATTGATGAAAATGGCAGTTTATATTCAGGTGATGGTAAGAAAGACAGATAAAGTGCAAGAAAAGAAAATAGCTAAACAAGAGCAGAATCATAGCAATGAAGACTGTAAAAATAGAACTAGCTGAACCAGGGTATTATGATATAAAGTCCAGGCAACAATGTAGACCGGTGTAACTCCAATGTAAGTCCAGTACAGGATGAATCTCATACAAGATGAATCCAGCAAGGGACGATTCCAGTCATAGTGATCAATGATTCCAGGGTGAGTCCAGCCTATACTCTAGCAGTGTGTTTTAAAATACCGAGATCGACATGTAAACGGCTATGGATAATCCGGCACATCACACACCTGGCCGGGTGTGAGATGGCTATCATTCCAGTAGATTCCAGTAAGGGTGATTCCAGTAATGGGGTATGTCTACATGTCTTACTCTAGTATTTCCCCTCCCAGCAAGTGAATCCAGAATTTCGACACAATGATTCAAGATGAGTCCAGCCAAGTACAATGATACCAGTAAATGATTCCGGGGTGATTCCAGTAAATAATTCCAGTAATAGAAGCCGAAAATGATGATACCAGTAATAGAGGCCAGAAAATAAATGTGTGTCGTATACATGAATCCAGAAATAAAAGTACGTATTTGTAACAGAGAATCACATACAGTTAACTAGAACTGAAATACAGTAATTGACAAATAAATGAGAGAACTATCAGAGAATGTACTCGCCTGATACTCTGAAAAGAGTAGTGTAATATCAGATGTCTGCACCAGAGTCACAATATCCTAAATAGAGCAGTACAGGTTATAATATGCTTAAGATAAGATAAATGATGTTTATGATGCAATCTACATGATTTCTAGGTCAATCTAGGTCAAAGTCAACTCTAAGTCAAACGTGGTCAACTGTCTAGGTCAAACTAGGTCAAGCCTAAGCCAAACAGGTCTCACTAAGCCTAACTAGCCTATTGTAGCAAGCACACACACTATCTAGGCTATACGAGGCAACAACACAATCACTAGGCATTCAAACCACACACTCAGGCTATGAGCCATAGGTATACACCCAATTGGCTATGTGCCCTGTATATAGGCCATAGGTCATATAGCTATATTCTACATAGACTAATACACACCTTCACACATATGCATATATTAATATTAATCTAATTTATATAATAACACACATATGCACATAGCTAAAATAGGACACATTTATATAGGCTAACCTATAGGCTTGCCAATCTCATCTAGACTCACACACACTCTCACAAGTGGCTCACAAGGACACACACTCACACATAGGCTATAGGTTCACATATATATATATCTATACAAACTTACACACTACAAGCTCTAGGTCAATCATGGGCTGATTTGGGAGTGAGCAAGGGCTGGTTTTGGACATCAAGAGAGAACAGCCATATAGCTATATTAATGGGGCAATATTGGACTGTTATGTGGTCCTAAAATGGATAGCCATGGGACTGTCATAGCTGGGTTTAGGGGCTGTAAAGGGCAGGGTAAATTTACAGGTAGGTAATGAAGTGCAGGAAGTATGCATCAGATGCTGGTAATGACATGGTTGCAGATGAGTGTGCTATGAGGTATTGTACTGAACAAGAAAATATCATATTGTATAGGTGGTACATCAATACAGGAGTGCAATTTGGGAGCAGGACATGGTATCCTATCATAGAAAATTGAGTTAAATCTAAGCTCTGAACTAAGAGGGGAAACATGGACTAAATAATCAATTTAAAACAAAACTCAAAACCAAATCCCATATCCTATTGAACATGGGTCATGATATGTACACTGAAAGTAATCCCAGATTCTCAATCCTGAGTTCTCATCTCAGAATTAGATGTCAGTTTAATAGTTCAAAATGAACTCAATACCATGAACCCAGTTTCGAATGCCTACAACCCAAGACTAACCCTCTCTCTCAACTCTCATACACCTGAACATTCCAAAGTGGCCAATGTTGAGCCTTAGGCCAACTGCCAACCACTGCTATTGCTCTAAACTACTGCTACTACCTAAGCCACTGCATGTACATGCATTTGCAAGCTGCTGCAACCATGTTGCATTGAAATGCTACTACTGCTGTTAGATGCTACAATGCTCCATGCATTGCACTCTGCTGCAGCTGTTGCATTGCAATGCAACCAGGCCAAATCAAGACTGCTGCAACCATGAAATTGCAACCTAAGGCAGGGCAAGCCAACCATGGCAAACCACACAACCTTCCAACCTGACATTCACAACTCTGAAACCTATATTTTAGTCTAACCATAAACATCCATACCTGTGTATGCATAACAACCCCAAAACCCAAAATCCTAACTCTAAAACCAATCCAAATTCGAAATCCTTACCAATCCATTTTAACTAACATGAACCACCCAAAATCTCAGTCATGACAGTAAACCATATTTCAGTTTTAATGTAAACATCAATCATATAGGTTAAACTAATACAATTATATTTATATAACAAACCAAATTCCCAATCCAATCCAGGACAGTCCCAAAATCAGTGATGTGTATGTGACATGTGTCTATGTGTGTACATGTGATAAAATGTGTACTTATAGGCCTGTGCATGTATGAATGACAGTTATAAATGTGAAAATGTATGAGTGAGTGAACATCGAGTTCTCAGGAAAAGTTCAAGAATCAGTTCAAAATCCCAATCACCTAGATGTCATCAACTACATGAACTCAAACACTGAAGCTTGTGTATCAGAAAAATAAAGGGAAGAATATTCTCAGGTGACATTGTAGTAATCACACATGCATCAATTTCACATCAAAATCAATTTTAAAACCAATTTCTAACACCAACTCACAACCAAGCATTGCAGTAATCTAGTACACGTATGTGAATTAATAGGATAAGTAAAACATCAGAAATTCAGTTTGAAATAGAATCAATTTCAGGAAATACTTGGTATCAGAAATAATAGGGAAATACAAATTTGGATAGCAAAATTAAACTAAATCATCAATTAATTGGTTGTTAAACATGTGTGAACATAATGTGGTATTTTACAGGTCGGTTCGTGTCCACAAAAGTGGACACGACGTGTCCAAAACGTGAATCATACAGTGTGTCAAAAGTTAACACAGGGCAGTCCCGTGCACGTGTGCGAGTCGGGCTAGGACACGACACACGACACGAGACACCTCGTGGTTGTGTCTAGGTGTTCGCCAACTATAGGACTACATGCACAAGTGCCTGCAACATGTCCATGTGGCTTGTGTCTAAATATTTTATAGCGTATCAGTGTCGTTTTCTAGACTGTGCGCGTAAGGCTCGATTCAGTGCACACGCGATTTCTCCGTGCACACTGATCGAGGACTCACGAAATTTCTTGGGCATGGTGTCAGTCACTAGGGCCACATGTCCATGAAGTTTGGTGTCAAACCATTGCATGTCGTATCTGCAATCAGGGTCGAGCAGCAGGACACTGCACGGTGCCTGTGCGCAGTGTCGTGCACGAGGTGCGTGTCCGTTTTGGATACAAAAAACCTACAGAATCGTGCTCAGACATAAATATATTTAATCTACACATGAAGAGCTACCCAAATATATAATTTGTTTCGAAAAATAATAACATTCACTCCATAGAGGCATTTCAACAAACACCTACACCACACTACGACACGTGTCCGATACAGACACCAAACGGACACGAAAATCACCCAAAATCTCAGGGACACCTTGGGGACTCCTAGATCTAGCCCTACATGCAAAGAAAACTGAAATTTACATCAATTTAAAGGGTTTTACCTATGTGTGCAAAAAGCTTAGAAAAGCTTCAAATGGGGGATTCTTCCTCTTGATGCCAAAAGCTCCAAATTGGCCCAAAGCTGGGATTAAACCCCAAAATCAGAAAGTAGGAGAGTATTAGGTTCTAATGCAAGAAACTAGGATTAAAAAGGAATTAAAATGAATTTATGGGGATTTTTGGAAGAGGGACAATACCTTTCTTTTTCCAATGTTGAAATGAATGAAAGAAGGAGGCAAGCCCTAGAGAATAAGTGTTTATATAGGGTGGGGATCCCTATGGCTGGTCATTTAGGGTTTGGTTATGGTTAGGGCTTCTAGTTATGGGCCATGGACCAAGTCATGATCAAAATAAATCATTTAGCCATAAGTCATTTCATGAAACCATGAACCATGACTTAAATGCACTAAACCAAATCCCCTCATTCTAAAATTAGTTTCTAATGACTAAATGTAGGTTAACCTAAGTTAGACTAGGGTCACCATGGCTAGGGTTAGCTTCTAGGCTAGTTTACTAGGTCTCAACAAGTCAAGTCAACCTAAAATTCACCAATTCAACAAATCACCAAATAATTCAAATAAGTCAAAATGACCAAATTACCCCTAGGCTAAAAATGATAATTAAATCATCCTAATGACATGGTTAGGCTCTAGGTCATGCAGTCTCTACGGTTTCACTAGCTGCACACCAAAATCATAAGTCATGACTTTAAACAGTTTTAAATAGTTTAAAAATTATTAAAAATTACCAAAAATCATAATGTGAAATAATTATCAATGATTAATAATTATAATTACAAAATTTCAAAAATACCCTCATTTGGAAAACTGGGTGTTACAATCCTACCCACCTTATAAAAATTTTGTCCTCGAAATTAAGATGATCGCACCTCTCCTAGGTCAAACCCCCAATCAATCAAAGTCGAAGCAACACCATCCTACTGTTCGTGATTTCACAGTCTCGAACAGGGTAGCTACACTATCTAGCAATCACAAGCAATATCCTGGCAGGTACTAAGGGAAATCACACATGGAAGTGGAGAGGAAGAACAAGAAGGTCAAACCTGCTAATCCATCACCTACGACGTCAGTCTCCTCGGCTGCCATCGCAAAAGCTCCACCCCTCTGGTGCTGAGCTACAGGTGGCCTAGCCCCCTCAAAAGGAGGTGCAATGGGACAATCTATCTTCTGGTGGGCAGCTGACCCACAGAAATAGCAAACCCTCAACCTCTTCCTGTACTGCTCACAAATGTGTCCCAGCTTCTTGCAGTAGGAACAACTGATCGCCTTCGGGTCCTGACCCCGGTACTGATGCTACACCTGCTGAACTCCCACTGGTGCCTGCGTCTGCTGAAACTGCACGTGAGACCTCTTGGCCTGGCCTCCGCTGCTGCTGGTACCGTGAGCGTCCCGTCCCCTCTTGAGCCTCAGCTCAAGATCATCCTCAGCCAATAAAGCTCCCGTCAGAATCTCCACGAAAGTGGCATCCCTGTTGCCCTTGGTCAGGGACTTGACTTCCTTGACCAGACCCTTCCGGAACCTCTGGGCCTTCGCCGCCTCGCTCAAGCCCTCTACGAATCTGCTGAGGCGGCCAAACTCCCCGACGTACTCCTCCACTGACAGGCTCCCATGTACTAGGCTCTCGAACTGCGACTTCAAGGCTCTGAGCGCTGAATCTGGAAAGAACTTCTTCTTGACGAAGCCCCTGAACTCCTCCCAAGTCTGTCCAGCTACCCCCACCCTGGGGTCTGACTGATACCAGGTGCGAGCAAGATCTCTCATCCAGCTAGCTGCTGCCTCTATCTAGAGATCTGTCGGTATCCGGGCCAGGCGGAAGATCTCCTCTATATGCTCGATCCACTCATCGGCATATAGGATCCCCTCTGTCCCCAGAAAGTCTCTGGGGCTTATCTTTTGAAACTGCTCGATCCCCGATATCCTCGGCTGCTGGATCACTGGTCGAGCTGCGACCGTCGTAAGGGCCAACTCCATGCTCCTGTCCTGTCGGGCCTGCTGTCGGTCCATAAACTGCTGGAAGTAAGCGAACATCTGTGCCGCATCCACGTGTCCTGTAGGCGGCGGCTGCTGGAACTCCATTTCTGGGATGACTGGGTCCTGCCCCCGAGCTGGTGAAGGCATACCCCTTGATGCTGCTGCTGAAGTCCCAATATGAATAGAGGTGGTAGGAGCTGCAGCCTCCTGACCCTGCTGATCTGGCTGAGAGGTGGCAGTCCCCTCTACAACAACTGCTGCACCAGAGCAATGTGATCGTGTCTCCACCATCCTGAAGACAGATCGTACAAGGAAGTCAATACTGAGCAGGAATCGATATATCAAAGGAGGACAGTTTATTTCAAAGAAGGCAAATCAGTACAATATGTAGATGGCATGATTTAAAGCAGAAATTTTCCTAACTGTTATTGAGTGCCTCTCCGGTAAAGCCTATCTTTCAGTCCTATCGCAGGCTCGCAGCAGTACAACTAAGTCGCCGTACTACCACGATATCGCACTAATACGATTCTCGACCTTCATGGGCCACCACTAAAAATGTGTCACGACCCGTACCCACTGTGAGGGTACGAGTACGAAACAGCGCCCAACCTACGCCGCAGTGTCGGCGGTAGAACGTTGTTCTAAGTCTCTAACTAACCATCAACTCATGCAGTATATAATGTACTCATCATGATCAACTCCGAACGGAGGACAAGTATAAGATATGGTGTAACTCAATCACAGTCTAAGCACGATAAGATAATACAGAAAATAACTAATAAATTGAAGACAACAAACTACTGAAATAATATCAACATCTGAATAATCTCAAATACATCTCAAGTCTCAAATCTCTATATACAACTCCAGATCTAAACAGGAAAACTAAAACAAGACAGACTAACTAAACTCCCGATCACTCCTGAGTGTCGGGGCCATAGGTAGCTAAGCCATCTCCTCAGTAAAATATAGGGCATGTGTCCTCAGGACAATCATCTGTAAAATTTTCAACAGGTCCAGTCAGGACAGGAACGAGCACATCTCATCTAGAAAACCCAAGTAAATGACAGAGAACTATAAAGCAGTTATAGACAGTTGTATTGATGAAAATGGCAGTTTATATTCAGGTGATGGTAAGAAAGACAGATAAAGTGCAAGGAAAGAAAATAGCTAAACAAGAGCAGAATCATAGCAATGAAGACTGTAAAAATAGAACTAGCTGAACCAGGGTATTATGATATAAAGTCCAGGCAACAATATAGACCGGTGTAACTCCAATGTAAGTCCAGTACAGGATGAATCTCATACAAGATGAATCCAGCAAGGGACGATTCCAGTCATAGTGATCAATGATTCCAGGGTGAGTCCAGCCTATACTCTAGCAGTGTGTTTTAAAATACCGAGATCGACATGTAAACGGCTATGGGTAATCCGGCACATCACACACCTGGCCGGGTGTGAGATGGCTATGATTCCAGTAGATTCCAGTAGGGGTGATTCCAGTAATGGGGTATGTCTACATGTCTTACTCTAGTATTTTCCCTCCCAGCAAGTGAATCCAGAATTCCGACACAATGATTCAAGATGAGTCCAGCCAAGTACAATGATACCAGTAAATGATTTCGAGGTGATTCCAGTAAATGATTCCAGTAATAGAAGCCGAAAATGATGATACTAGTAATAGAGGCCAGAAAATAAATGTGTGTCGTATACATAAATCCAGAAATAAAAGTACGTATTTGTAACAGAGAATCACATACAGCTAACTAGAACTGAAATACAGTAATTGACAAATAAATGAGAGAACTATCAGAGAATGTACTCGTCTGATACTCTGAAAAGAGTAGTATAATATCAGATGTCTGCACCAGAGTCACAATGTCCTAAATAGAGCAGTACAGGTTATAATATGCTTAAGATAAGATAAATGATGTTTATGATGCAATCTACATAATTTTTAGGTCAATCTAGGTCAAAGTCAACTCTAAGTCAAACCTGGTCAACTGTCTAGGTCAAACTAGGTCAAGCCTAAGCCAAACAGGTCTCACTAAGACTAACTAGCCTATTCTAGCAAGCACACACACTATCTAGGCTATACGAGCCAACAACACAATTACTAGGCATTCAAACCACACACTCAGGCTATGAGCCATAGGTATACACCCAATTGGCTATGTGCCCTGTATATAGGCCATAGGTCATATAGCTATATTCTACATAGACCAATACACACCTTCACACATATGCATATATTAATATTAATCTAATTTATATAATAACACACATATGCACATAGCTAAAATAGGACACATTTATATAGGCTAACCTATAGGCTTGCCAATCTCATCTAGACTCACACACACTCTCACAAGTGGCTCACAAGGACACACACTCACACATAGGCTATAGGTTCACATATATATATATATATATACAAACTTACACACTACAAGCTCTAGGTCAATCATAGGCTGATTTGGGAGTGAGCAAGGGCTGGTTTTGGACATCAAGAGAGAACAGCCATATAGCTATATTAATGGGGCAATATTGGACTGTTATGTGGTCCTAAAATGGATAGCCATGGGACTGTCATAGCTGGGTTTAGGGGCTGTTAAGGGTAGGGTAGATTTGCAGGTAGGTAATGAAGTGCAGGAAGTATGTATCAGATGCTGGTAATGACATGGTTGCAGATAAGTGTGCTGTGAGGTATTGTACTGAACAAAAAAATATCATATTGTATAGGTGGTACATCAATGCAGGAGTACAATTTGGGAGCAGGACATGGTATCCTATCAAACAAAACTGAGTTAAATCTAAGCTCTGAACTAAGAGGGGAAACATGGACTAAACAATCAATTTAAAACAAAACTCAAAACCAAATCCCATATCCTATTGAACATGGGTCATGATATGTACACTGAAAGTAATCCCAGATTCTCAATCCTGAGTTCTCATCTCAGAATTAGATGTCAGTTTAATAGTTCAAAATGAACTCAATACCATGAACCCAGTTTCGAATGCCTACAACCCAAGACTAACCCTCTCTCTCAACTCTCATACACCTAAACATTCCAAAGTGGCCAATGTTGAGCCTTAGGCCAACTGCGAACCATTGCTATTGCTCTAAACCACTGCTACTACCTAAGCCACTGCCTGTACATGCATTTGCAAGCTGCTGCAACCATGTTGCATTGAAATGCTGCTACTGCTGTTAGATGCTACAATGCTCCATGCATTGCACTCTGCTGCAGCTGCTGCATTGCAATGCAACCAGGCCAAATCAAGACTGCTGCAACCATAAAATTGCAACCTAAGGCAGGACAAGCCAACCATGGCAAACCACACAACCTTCCAACCTGACATTCACAACTCTGAAACCTACATTTCAGTCTAACCATAAACATCCATACCTGTGTATGCATAACAACCCCAAAACCCAAAATCCTAACTCCAAAACCAATCCAAAATCGAAATCCTTACCAATCCATTTTAACTAACATGAACCACCCAAAATCTCAGTCATGACAGTAAACCATATTTCAGTTTTAATGTAAACATCAATCATATAGGTTAAACTAATAAATTATATTTATATAACAAACCAAATTCCCAATCCAATCCAGGACAGTCCCAAAATCAGTGATGTGTATGTGACATGTGTCTACGTGTGTACATGTGATAAAATGTGTACTTATAGGCCTGTGCATGTGTGAATGACAGTTAGAAATGCGAAAATGTATGAGTGAGTGAACATCGAGTTCTCAGGAAAAGTTCAAGAATCAGTTCAAAATCCTAATCACCTAGATGTCATCAACTACATGAACTCAAACACTGAAGCTTGTGTATCAGAAAAATAAAGGGGAGAATGTTCTCAGGTGACATTACAGTAATCACACATGCATCAATTTCACATCAAAATCAATTTTGAAACCAATTTCTAACACCAACTCACAACCAAGCATTGCAGTAATCTAGTACACGTATAGTGAATTAATAGGATAAGTAAAACATCAAAAATTTAGTTTGAAATAGAATCAATTTCAGTAAATACTTGGTATCAGAAATAATAGGGAAATGCAAATTTGGATAGCAAAATTAAACTAAATCATCAATTAATTGGTTATTAAACATGTGTGAACATAATATGGTATTTTACAGGTCGGTTCGTGTCCACAAAAGTGGACACGATGTGTCCAAAACGTGAATCATACAGTGTATCAAAAGTTAACACAGGGCAGTCCCGTGCACGTGTACGAGTTGGGCTAGGACACGACACACGACACGAGACACCTCGTGGTTGTGTCTAGGTGTTCGCCAACTATAGGACTACGTGCACAAGTGCCTGCAACGTGTCCATGTGGCTTGTGTCCAAAGATTTTACAGCGTATCAGTGTCGTTTTCTAGACTGTGCGCGCAAGGCTCGATTCAGTGCATACGCGATTTCTCCGTGCACACTGATCGAGGACTCACAAAATTTCTTGGGCATGGTGTCAGTCACTAGGGCTACATGTCCATGAAGTTTGGTGTCAAACCATTGCGTGTCGTGTCCGCAATCAGGGTCGAGCAGCAGGACACTGCACGGTGCCTGTGCGCAGTGTCGTGCACGAGGTGCGTGTTCGTTTTGGACACGAAAAACCTACAGAATCATGCTCAGACATAAATATATTTAATCTACACATGAAGAGCTACCCAAATATATAATTTGTTTCGAAAAATAATAACATTCACTCCATAGAGGCATTTCAACAAACACCTACACCACACTACGACACGTGTCCGATACAGACACCAAACGGACACAAAAATCACCCAAAATCTCAGGGACACCTTGGGGACTCCTAGATCTAGCCCTACATGTAAAGAAAACTGAAATTTACATCAATTTAAAGGGTTTTACCTATGTGTGCAAAAAGCTTGGAAAAACTTCAAATGGGGGATTCTTCCTCTTGATGCCAAAAGCTCCAAATTGGCCCAAAGATGGGATTAAACCCCAAAATTAGAAAGTAGGAGAGTATTAGGTTCTAATGCAAGAAACTAGGATTAAAGAGGAATTAAAATGAATTTATGGAGATTTTTGGAAGGGGGACAATACCTTTCTTTTTCCAATGTTGAAATGAATGAAAGAAGGAGGCAAGCCCTAGAGAATAAGTGTTTATATAGGGTAGGGATCCCTATGGCTGGTCATTTAGGGTTTGGTTAGGGTTAGGGCTTCTAGTTATGGGCCATGGGCCAAGTCATGATCAAAATAAATCATTTAGCCATAAGTCATTTCATGAAACCATGAACCATGACTTAAATGCACTAAACCAAATCCCCTCATTCTAAAACTAGTTTCTAATGAATAAATGTAGGTTAACCTAAGTTAGACTAGGGTCACCATGGCTAGGGTTAGCTTCTAGGCTAGTTCACTAGGTCTCAACAAGTCAAGTCAACCTAAAATTCACCAATTCAACAAATCACCAAATAATTCAAATAAGTCAAAATGACCAAATTATCCCTAGGCTAAAAATGATAATTAAATCATCCTAATGACATGGTTAGGCTCTAGGTCATGCAGTCTCTACGGTTTCACTAGCTGTACACCAAAATCACAAGTCATGACTTTAAACAGTTTTAAATAGTTTAAAAATTATTAAAAATTACCAAAAATCATAATGTGAAATAATTATCAATGATTAATAATTATAATTACAAAATTTCAAAAATACCCTCATCTAGAAAACTGGGTGTTACACATAGGTTGAGCCGTATAAGGTTCATGCGGCTCGGGTAGCAATCCTTCTGGCCGCATGACTATGTCTAAGCAACGAATCCTATTTTAGGGACATGATATTTTGTCAGATTTGACAGAGTTCGTCAGCTTTATCAGGATGACTGATCAACTTAGCCACATATCTTCCTTCTGCGGCTCAAATTGGTCTGGTTGCAGACGGGCCGTATGGGGTACTGAATCTGTCATGCTGCTCTCCTTTATGCGGACCAATTGTGATCCGCATGAACCCCATATTTTGTATGCTTCTACAAGACCCCCTTCAAAGTTTTTAAATTGCAAATTTGGAATGCTTTGAATAAGAAGTATGGAGATATGTCAAGCCGCAGGGAGACTTCAAGTCAGGAGAGATCTTTAGCCGTAGGAAAATTTCATACTGCAGAGGGATCTTGAGCCACAGGGAAATCTTGAGGCGCATAGAGACCCCATCCAGCCTGCCAACTGTCACTGCTGCATTTAATTTCTTGATTCTCTTTTGGATTGGGTTCTCTTTTCGAGATAAAGTCGACGGTTACTAGGGATAAAATCCCCAAATGTCATCATTATCTTTAATGATCTCGAGAATCGAAGCAGCTCTCTTCAGAAACTCTATAAATAGAGGTCATTTCGGAGGGAGATTTTCTTTCTCTTTTACCTCCTTCTCCTTCGTCTTCATCATCCTTTCTTTTTCAGTTCAGCCATGGCTCCAAAAGCTTCCAAGTCAACTAGTACTGCGGCCAAAGGGAAGGGACCTGTCTCTCTGTCGAGGGCGGCAGAATCTCCTTCTATTCATCCCGACGTGTAACCCCCTATCAAGGGTAAGGACGGTGAAAAGACGACGACAAAAATTTTGAATGGCCATATTGCATATTTTATGCGCGGGCCTGCCATATATCGCCTTTGTGCTTTAAGCATGGTCGATGTATGCCCTATCTTATTTGGACCGTATGTGTTCTGTATGATAGGGCCACGTGGGCTGAGCCGCATAAGCACTGCTCATTTGAACCTGAACCGCATAAGTACCCCAAGACTGATCCGCATGAATACTTCATGACTGAGCCGCATAAGTGTCTCATGACTGAGCCGCATGAGTACTTCATGACTGGGCCGCATGAACTGCATAAGTGCCTCATGATTGAGCCACATTAGTACTTCATGACTGAGTCGTATGAGTACTTCATGACTGAGTCGTATGAGTACTTCATGACTGAGCCGTATGAGCGCTTATGACTGAGCCGCATGAGCACTTCGTGATTGGGCCATATGAACCGCATAGGTACCTCATGACTGAGCCGCATGAGTGCTTTATGACTGAGCCGTATGAGTACTTCATGACTTAGCCGTATGAGCACTTCGTGATTGGGCTGTATGAACCGCATAGGTGCCTCATGACTGAGCCGCATGAGTGCTTCATGACTCAGCCGCATGAGTGCTTCATGACTGAGCCGTATGAGTACTTCATGACTAAGCCGTATAAGTGCCTCATGACTGAGCCACATGAGTTTTGTTTGGCTTGGCTGTATAGCTAAAAAGGAACTTCTTCTAACTTCACTTTTTCTTTGTCCTTTGCAGTGAACTTGCCCACAGCTCCATCAGGAGAGCTCCTGATAGGATATGCCCAATCTGCGTTGGGTGTGAGTTTTAACCAGATAGTCAAACGTGTGTTAACTCAGATCACCCGAAATCAACCTGAAGTTCGGCTGAGGGAGATCAAAAGTCAGTCCTTCTTCTTCTTACTTAGTATGATGAACTCCGGACAACTGAATGGTGTTCATCTGAAGCCTATGTTTCTATTCAGGGATGCCCTGATTATTTTATACCTGCGTATCATAGAGACATTTGAGAGCTGGAATTTATATTTTCGGGGGAAGCAATTCACATATCCTTAATAGAGCGCCACTTCCCCCTATCAAGCTTCAATATGGTACCTTTTGAGAGGAAAATGCTGGGTTCTCTAACTCTGGATCAGCGAGGGATCTTCGTGGGCCATATCCATTTTAATAACCCCACAAGGTCAGTGGTTGCAGTAAAGGAAACAATGAGCTACTCCATCATTGGGCTGGCTCCTGATAGTCTCATCAACTAACTGAAGCCCAACATGCTATTCTCTGAGGCTGATACCTTTTTGAATCAGATTGCTCATAAAGGGTCATACCCTATAGGAAGATTATCGTTACTGAACTAGCAGTATCGTTCCCCTCCATGGGTCAATCTGACTTCTTGGATCCTGGCGGAGTATGAGGACATCCTACGACGACTTGGCCTCTATTACGCCATTAGGGATTCCTGCTATGGATTATTTATGAACCCAAAATTATTCATGGCATTACTTGAGATGTACAACTGTCAGACGGGGACCTTATTTACTTCCGGTGGAGAGATGGGGCTTGCTCTTCACGAGATGCATGGTGTGTCCAAATTGTCTTGGGGCGATGAAGCCTATAAGGAGTATACCCCGACAAACAAAGAGTTCAAGGAACTAGAGCGGCGGTATCCTGGATTCCTTGTCGTATATCAGGAAGTGCTATGTCACCATAGTACCTGTCAACAAATATCCAAGAAAAAGGATGATAGTTCGGAAGGGAACCTTCCTCATAATAAGGCTTGGATTGGTTATCTTTTTAGCCTTAGCGCTTTCGGTCGAGTTGCTGTTAGGAGTCCCCAATCTCTGGAACAGGTGGATGCTCAGGTGAAAAGCACTAAGAGGGTCCGTGCTGCTGGTGACAGATTTGGGAGCCTGAGCGACCCTTTTAACTATTTTTATCATGATACCCAGCCTCTGTCTGCTAAGGCCATCTTGGCCGGATACCTGATGATATGGTTAAGGGTTTGCGTTGTTTCGGCGGGCTCGAGTTCGATTGAGAGGATTAGCCACAATCTAATTCTTCCGACGGTAAAGCTGGTCTTTGGAGGCAAGTTGGCTCTGCTTCCTGCTATGGTATATAGCATCCATAGGGGTCTTTTTATTTTTACGTCAAAAGTCATCGCTCGTGATCATACGAAAGTGATCGTATGAAACCCTTCAACAGAATCGAGCTGTCGTATCATTATTTAATAGGATGGCTGTTGATGCATTGCCCCTCTCTGATACGACCTGGTCCGGAGGGCAATGCGACAAGTGACGATGCCTTCATCTACCACTAGCGTGACATGCCCTGTAACAGTACCAGCTTTTTCGACTGTCGAGCCGCTCTTTTACGGGTGGATAGATACTCTTTTTTTGTGTCAGTTTCGTCTTTCACTAAGGAAGAGATGGGAAACGTTCACCTTGATAGTGCTGTTGCTCCCCAGGCTCTATCTGAAAAACTATTTCCCTGATTGCAGAGTATTCGTCCCTCACATCTGGTATACCGCAACCGTAATGTTGTATACCTTGAGCCGTACCTACCTAGTCGGTATTCTCGGCAATTCGGGTATAGCCAATTATAGTTGGACAACCCTAATCCATGCCTGGGTTTCGAAGGGAGCGTCTTGGATGGTAACCGAACCTGGCACTTTTATTCAGCGATCCATACCCAAGCCAGCTTCGTCCTACCTGATGTCGAGACTTTGGAGCATATTGTATATATGGCGGCCCTTCGTCATGTGTCTGTGAATGAGCCTCCTAATGACTTTGATCCCCGTACCAGTTTTATTGTTGGTACAAAATTGGAGGAGCGACCGAAGGACTCCCGTATGAGGACGAGGAAGGAAAAGTGGAAAGCTTTCGATTCTGACTCTGACAGTACGGAAGAGAAGGAAGATAACTCTGAAGATCTCCAGCCCTCTGCGAGTCCTTTGGCTATGCTTGTGCCTTCCGCTGTGTCGAATCTTCCGTGCAAACGAAGCATGCATGATCCTATTGTCGCTGATAGACCTCGTTCTCAGAAACGAGTTGCAGCTAGGTTCCATGGGCTTGCCGTCGAGGGAACGGGTAGTGGCACCGAAGTCAACATGGGGGTAAGTTCTATTATGACAAGCCCTAATGTTGTCTTTAGGATGTTATCTGAAGGCTCTCCTTTGCAGGCATCGGGGAAATCAAACCTTTTATCACCAGATGTCGCTCATACGGTTTCCTCTTTGGGTTCCGACCCTGGAGTTGTAGGGCCCTCGCAAACTGGTGCTGATATCATTATGTCTCTACCTGGAGCGATAGGGGCTGAAGAGGAAGACATGGACAGTTCGGGTGCCGCAGACCTCACTAGAGTTGTGGAGGCGGCGGGAGGAGCTGAAACTACTCCGACTGAGCCTCAGTCTTTGTCCCTCACCTTTGGTAAGCTATGTCGCTTTCTTACAGATGAGAAGATTTTTTTGCTTCAACTCCATCTTCTTTGGGTCAAGCTCATTGTTGGTTGTTCTGGACCTACAAGACCTGCCTCTCCACTACTAATAGTGGATGTGGCCGTAAAAGAAGAGATATAAGAGGATCCAGGGGATGACCTGGCACAAGCAAGAAGTGTTCCTTCTCCCCTTCTGGCTCAAGTTGAGGGGCCTTTCGTCGTATTAAGCATAGAAGTCCCGGCTCCTTTAACCTCTTTGGTGGATGCTGGATCGACTGGAACTGTCTCTTCGTCGGCGGTTGGACTTTCTGCCCTGCCTAATTTTCAGCTTCTTCGGGCTGCAGAGGAGGAGATTGCCGCTATACGGAGATCCTATTGTTTGGGGTTTGTTTCCCTTCTAACAGAGTCATCAAGCTAAGGTGTCCCTCCTTCCCAAACGCCTTCAGCTTTCCTAGGTGCCATACCTTCGACGTCGTCCTCTCTGAAGAATTTAGACGAGTCTTCAAGGGACATATCCGATAGCTTTTATCGCCATTTGAAACGAGGGAGGGGGAGGGGTGAGGCTGCTTTGAGGAGGGGAACATCGTTTGCCGTGGCCCATCACTGCGCCCAAGGCTAGATTGACCTACTGAAGACGCTTTCGGATGGGGAAGGGGTGGCCGGCCATCTGGAGCAAAAGCTGGCAGAGGCTGATCAGTGCCAAATCCAGTTGCAAAAACTGCGGCAGGTCGATGTGTCTGCTGTAGTAGAGCAGGAGCGTGCTTTTCTTATGACAGTCATAGAAAAGATGAAGGCTGTACAGGAGACGACTAAACCCACCTGGGAGAAGGACCTCCATAAGTTGTCTCTTAAATATAATCGGATGAGCCGAGAGGGTGAGATTTGCTTGACTCGTGAGGAGACCACTGTTCATGCTATGGCCAAAACTAATGAACAACTCCTCCAGCTCCAGGCCAGGCTAACATCTCTGGGGGCCGAGCTCCAAGCCACTCGTCAGGAGAGAGAGAAGATTTGCAAGAAGACTGATGAAGTCACACGAGCCTCCGCGGCTCTAGAGGAAGCACTAAAGAAATTAGAGGAGAATTGACAGGCTCATGAACATCTTGGGGATGCTGAAAAGCTATCCCAGGAAGCTGAATGCCGAGCCAGGCTGAGAATTGAGTGCTCAACCGCATAGCTGGAAGACATTCTCACCAAGCTATGTGTTGCTGATGAGTAGTAGATTTTCCTCTCTTTTTTGTAAGAGTTGTTGTCTTATGAATGTAACTGATTTTGAATAAGCAGAATACATTCACTCCACTCTTCATTTATAGTATCTGTGGTGCTTGTACTAGAGGGTCTAATACAACATTGGCATTTGGTAAAGGACATCCCACTCGGGGACTTTTTTGTGGACCTATTGCCCTTTTGTGCATCTGGAAATACGAGCAAATAGATTTGAATGATATTTTGTGGACCTAATCTTTGGTACACCGATGGTGCGAGTAATAGATTATGATAACTTTTGTGGACCTATTACCTTTTTGCCCACTGGCGGTGCGGGTAATAGATTGGAAACAAAATCCAACAGAGGTAATATAGGCGTGATAGGTTTTGTGGTCTTAACACCATGTCTTTTATCCTTGGTTGGGCACAGGTGTTAAGTCGGAAGACTATCGGTATCAGAGATAATATGGATGTGACACACGATAATCAGGCATAATCTTTTGGTGGACCTATTACTCTTTTGTGCACTGGTGGTGCGAGTAATAGATTCGAGACAAAATCCAACAGATGTAATATGGATGTGATAGGTTTTATGGTCTTAACAGCATGTCTTTCATCCGAAATGGGTACATGTGTTAAGTTAGGAGATTGTCTATATTAGAGTTAATATAGACATGATATATGACAGTTGAAATATCAGAGCGGAAGTTCAGAGGTATCAATATACATGACTTGTCACTCGGAGAGATGCAATGTGAGTCCCCTCGGAGGGAACAGAGCGTAAGTTCAGAGGTACCTGATGTATATAACACGAAACTCTAGGCTTTTTTAGTCCAACGGCAGCCTCTTATTGATAAAATAAGAAACTTTCTTGACTGGGATTACATCATCAGACGAGGGGCTATCCACCTGTGCAACCAGGTACTTAGCGAGTTCTATGTCCTCTTTAGCTACCCCTGCGAGCCCAGAGGTTAGGATATTATCTTAGGCAGCTTGACCACCAAGGGTTCTGCTAGTGGCACTGGCTTGCCTAAGGGCCTCGGATCGACATTTGATTGTTGGCTCAATTTGGGGAGATGGATAACCATAGGCTCGGTAGAGGACTTCGTGTCTTCCGGTTGCCTTTGAGTGGATTTTGGCAATCGGATCACCATCGGCGTCATAGAGGGCCTTGCATCTTCATGATACCTTTGATTGGATTTTGGCAATCGGATCACCATCGGCCTTATGACAGGTTTTGGTTCGTGGCTGGATCTCGGGAGCCAGATGACCATTGGTTCCAACTGCATAGGTGAGGCAGGAGAACTGGGTACCTCTTTATGCAAAGTTGCAACAAGGGGTGCGGCTTTGCCAGTTTACGGGCCTGGAGATGAATTCTCACGGGTTTCTCTAGCCCTATGATAGCCTCTGGTTCGTCGGTTATATGTTTCTTGGATTCTTCATATAGAAACGCCTCCGAACAATAATAGGATTCAACCCTCTTGAAGGGATCGATGTCGACGAATTCAGTCTTCACGAAGCCGTGCTGACTGACATACTTGAAACATTGGTGGAGGGTAGATGGCACGATCATATATTCATGTATCCACGGATGCCCCAAGAGGATATTGTAGGACGTGTCTGCATATATGACGTAGCAGGTAACCTCTGTCTTCACGTCACCAATCTGACATTTTAATCGGATCATCCCCAAGGGATAGCTCCTTCCTGAGTTAAAACCGCTAATGGAGGTGTTGGTCGCTGCTAGCCGGTGCATAGGGAACCGAGGACTTGAAGCAAGGTTTTGGGGATGATGCTTATCGACGAGCCAGGATCGATATACATCTGATCAACCTTGATGTCGCCTATGTATCCAGTATAGTACAAGGGGCGATCATGCATGTTGGTTTTGATCAGCATATCCTGTGGGGTGAATACGATATTGGGCATTGTATCCGTACAGTTGCTGCCCTGGAGGTCTGCTGACGGATCTTCCTTTGGAGGCTTGACCTGGGCTAAGTAGGCATCAGCATTTTGGAGCGCTTCGCTCAACACAACACGAAGATCTTTGGAGAGCCTTAGGAGATCGTATAATGACAACTTTGTCGGTGTATTAGCCAATTGTGCTAATATGTCAAAGTTTTGAGGTCTCTCCAACCACTGAGGTGCATCTTTACAGAGCGGCCTGTCGAAGCGGGTTTCTTTCGCTTGGATCTGTCCGCCGGTGGAGGCTGAGATGGCTCCAAGACATCAGTGGCCGGCAGCGTTGCTGGCTGAGGTTCTTCAACTGAACTACCCAGAGTGGGCTGGATTTGTGCCCCAGACCGGGTAACAATGGCCGCCGCTTTCTCAGCTTCGGCTAAAATTGTATGATAAGATCTGGACTTCCTGTCCTTGTTCTTGTTGGTAGGAGATGACACCGTCTGGGTAACTTCTGGTACTAAGTCCGGATGCACCGACATGATCTCTCATCGCGATGTGGTGAGAGGTACCAATCCAGATGTCTGGTTCCGGACGGGTAGAAGATTGGTAACCTCCATCGTTACCCGAGTGACAGGTATTGCCCCGTCGTCTGGAGTGCTTGTTAGAAAAACGTCGCCAAACTGAATTGAAACCATATTCGTCGCCACAGTAACCTCTTCAAAGTCTAGCGACAGAGCTTTGGAGTCGATAAGATTCTGGATGTACCGCTTTAACTGGAAGCAGTCATGAGTGGAATGATGGACATAGCGGTGGAAGTGACAATATTTTGGGTCCTCCATTTTTGCCAATCGAGGCTCGCGCCTTTGTGGAGGGTGCTGGATCCTACCCCCTTGCAAGAGCATATCGAAGATAGGTTTGACATGACTATCTTCAAATGAGTAATTCACCTTGGGCCACTGACCTTCCGTCTGTTTTTATTAAGGCTTCTTGGTCGCATCAGCTATCATAGCATGTTTGCCTTTATTGTCTCGATTGGAGGTACCGTCACTGTTGTTGTTGGTGGAACCAGGATGTTTGCCCTTGTCTTCTTCATCCGGGATATATAATCCCAACTGACGAGCCTTCTTCAACTTTGCCTCCGTATTGGTAGTACTTATGATGAAGGTCGTGCAATCCCTGAACTGATCGTCGCCCATCCAGAGGCTAATTACGGGGAGCAACTTTTTCTGGCATATTTTAATCAAAGAGCTTTCGGGATTGCCTTGGAGAAATCTCATTGCGATTTGGCAGAACCGCTCGATATAGTTCCTTGTAAGCTCCCGCTCTCCCTGAATGATGTCCATGAGAGATGATATTGTCACATCATGCCCTACTTCATAGAATCTTTCTAGGAACATATTCTTGAAGACGTAAAAAGAATGGATGTAGTTGTCGAAAAGGTTGCGGTACCAGTCGAACGCGATCCCCTCCAATGCTCTGATGAATAATCGTGTGAGGATGGCATCCCTATGCGGCAATTAGTCGGTTGTGACCTCAAAATAAGTCATGTACCGACTAGCAGAGGTCTTCCCGTCATACGAATCTATATGGAACGGTTTGTAGCATGGGAAAAAGGAACATCTCTCCACACGACGGGATATGGCTGCCGTATCTTGAGGTCTCGGAAGGAGTCTTAACTATTGAATATTGCTCGAAGCTCCTGGACCTCCCTTCTTGCCTCCTTGCCTTTATCCACAGCTGAAGGAACGGATGCTCCTGAAGGATCATCACCCAAAAGAGGGCAATCGTGTTGGAGTCTGCGTTGACTGCAGGCCCCAAGCTTGTTTGTCCGGGTGTCCTTGCTGGTTGAGTTGGCAAGGTGGTTTTGATTTCGTCTACAGACTTGACCAAGGACAGGAGCACGGCTTCAAGCACTTCCAGACATTGTCGGTCAGTAGGCGCTTCATGATCATCGTCGGCCATAAATACTGTCCTCACGTGGGTAGAGATAGAAGGGATCGTAGCAGAGGTGCTCTTTGTGTCATACCCTTGTACAGAGAAATCGTCGAGGAATGTTGGAATATCATCTTCCTCGGACTCGGGAGGGGTTCTACCCCCTATACAGGAAGTCACATCGTCTTGGCGAGGGCGGTCACCCTCAGGGAAGTCCAAATCTGTTGCATAATTCTAGTAGATCTCTACCCCCTGTGCATGCTCTTGGTACACCGGGTTATCGCATATATTGAGGGGACTGCTACCCCGCTTCATCTACTCCCAAGGAGGCCAAAGGTGCACTCCTAGGTGCTGGAAGCTTCTTCTTGGATCGAGTGCCTAAATAGATACCCCCTGTGGTTACCAGTGGTAATCCTCCATACAAGAGTTTCCTTACAATGCTGGCTGAGATTGCTGGGCTGGAAGAGCCTGTCTTCTTTCCCCCTTGCCGGGAGGAACCTTCTGAGTTGAGTTACAGGGGGCGAAAGGAAGTTCCTTGTCTCCTAAAATTTGTACCTGTTTTTGAAGTTGTTGTTGGAAAGGTGTTGGCTGCTGTAGTCGTTGGAAAATGGACAGCCGATCTTCAGGTTTTGCCGACTTGTCGCAGCAGCAGTTGATGATGAATTGGGTGCAACGACATTCTGGGAGGACCTCATCGCATGCCAAGGTTTCCTCCTTACGTTTGTGAGTAATCACCTCACGCAAGTCAATAGCAGGCTGATCTACCTTTGCATCAAATTTGTGGATTCGGGTATCCCGAGCACACAGGTGCGTAGGTATCATGTTTGCTCCCAGATCCGAGGCTAGTAAAAGCACTTGCTCTCGATCGTTAGAGGGAGACTTTAAAGACCCACCCTGTCCGTTAGCCCTGGGGACTGGATGCGGATGGTTCTGTACAAATTTCTATCGGGGGCCCGTATAAGAGTTAACGGTGCCCGCTGATGATCAGTAGCTTGGACAGTTGACTGGGCCTGTTGGGCCCGCACTGTCCTAGAGTTCTTCAACTTAGCACCTAAAGGTGCATAGTAAGAAGAGTCCTGGTTGGAATATTCTACGTTCTCAATGGGCCGCATGGAGTCGAGCCCGCATGAGAGGGGGTCAAACACAGAGCTTCTGACAGGGCCGCATGAGACATCCTGTCTGAGACGAGGATTGGCTGCCACTTGGGCCATCTTCCTGCGGCCAGAGTTGGCTGCCGTATGAGCTATCATTCTGCGGCCAGAGTCGGCTACCGCATGGGCCATCATTCTGCAGCAAGAGTTGGCTGCCGCATGAGCCGTCTTCCTGCGGCTAGAGTTGGCTGCCGTGTGGGCCATCTTCCTGCGGTCAGAATTGGCATCCGCATGGGTCGTCTGACTACGGCCAGAGTTAGCGGTCGTATGGACATACCGCCCATTTCTCTTATGCGACCTCTTTTTCGTCCGTACGAACTTTCCTTGTGCCCCTAAAAACTCAGCATCATAGTGTTTTCTTTTGCTGGATTTAGGGATAGTGGGGTCCTCTACGGTCGTAAGTAAAGCCACAGAAGAGCTTCGATCCCCGTCGTGGTCCACAGAATGAGCTTCTTCGAGAACTTGTTCGAGGGCAACAATTTTGCGCTTCGAAGTCCTGCGGGTTCTCTTTGGGTTGGCTCACTTCTGTGATGGGCTAGGGCTCCCTTCAGAGAGCATTTCTTCGAAGGCTTGTTGGTCAAAACGAACCACAAGCATTTGCTACGTAGAGCCGAGCTTGGATACATCGGATTGCGTCACCAGCTTCTCATCAGAGAAGAAAGATGTCCCCAGCAGAGTCGCCATCATATTTGCCATTAAAATATCAAAGACAGGTATTACAAAAATACTGAAATTGATCGCAAACTCGCTTGTACAAAGAAAAGCCTAGAAAGAAATCCTAGGAAACAATCTAAGTACAATTGTTTAGTTTTTTATTCTGGGGGGTGACGATGGAGGCTCAGGAAAGTGTTATCAACTCTGCCTTACTCCTTGGACTATCCGACGCAGTCTTGGCTCTTGAATAAATTGCCCTTCGTAGGTTGCCAGCCTTTTACAGGGGTATGGCACCCTGTTATTTATAGTGATGCATGTTTTTAGCCGCATAGATGACCCGTTGCCACGTGGCTATAACAGCACGTAAAGACCCGCTCTTTGGCCGCCAGCTGACGATTTGTTAGGATTCTGTTACAACAAATCTGGGTGGTTGAGATGTGGTCAACCTGCCACGTGTCCTATCGTAGGATAGGACTAATCTGGAGTCATTTTGAGCCTTATGAGTCTCTCAGACTTCGGCCGCATAGGACTTATACAGCTTAGGCCGCAATTTTCTTTATCCGTATGTAACTTAAGGCCTTTTGAGCCGTATAGATTCTGTGTTTTGGGCCGCATAAAGCTCATGCGGCTCAGGTTACAGTCACCCTTGGTCGCATGAAGCTTAGAGACTTTTTAGGGCCATATGGGTTGATCCGCATAAGGTTCATGCGGCTCGGGTAGCAATCCTTCTGGCCGTGTGACTATGTCTAAGCAATGAACTCTATTTTAGGGACATGACATTTTGTCTGACCACGTCTTATCTTTTTGTCAGAGTTTCAGAGCTGTCATTTTTGTCAGATTTGACAGAGTTTGCCAGCTTTATCAGAATGACTGATCAACTTAGCCGCATCTTTTTCTTCTGCGGCTCGAATCAGTCTGGTTGCAGATGGGCCGCATGGGTTACTGAATCAGTCATGCGGCTCTCCTTTATACGGACCAGTTTGGCCCAAAGTTTTTATGCGGCCAGTTGTGATCTGCATGAACCCCATATTTTCCATACTTCTACATTCGCGAGAATAATTTCTTTTGTCAAAACCATATTTTAGAAAATATTGTATAAATTCATCCATTGGTTAATACCACAAATGGATGAAGTAAGGTTGGATAATATCCATTTTTATAGAAATCTATATTAAATACATATATATACGTATATTTGAAAGTATCTTGAAATACATTTTCCAACATATGTATTTATATTATTAATATATTTGATAAACTCTACATCATTTGACTGGATGATATCTCACATATATAAGTAACCATAATCCACACAGGTGCATATAACCTAGCATGTATATAAACTAAATATCATATACAATTGTAATATACATTTTTAGGCCAACTATTTGTAATCGAAAATATATAATATCTATTATCAAGTATATAATAAAATATTTAAAGCTACATTATTACATTATAGTATGTGCAATATATCTAAATAAATTCCTTTGTATCAAAAATGCACAAATAACAAGTTATAAAATTATATACTCTATTATATATATATATATATATATATATATATATATATATATATATATATATATATATATATATATATATATATATATAATAATAATAATAATAATAATATTATATAATTATCATAAAAGAGGGGCTTATGCAATTTCTTGAAAATAGAGTTGGTTGCCACAAATAGGAATTCCCATCTATACTTGTTCTCTTCTACTTAGTATCTATATTGATCAGAAAGTTGTGGGATATAAATAGAATATAAGGGAATAAGTTTGAGTGGGACATTATATGCCAAAATGAAGATGATCTTGTCTACTCCAAAACTCGTAAAGAATGTTTTGAGAGATTGAAATCTATGACGCTCCAAAAATCAATGTCACGAAAAAGTATATTTAATGATCAAAACTATTTATATTTATTGAAAATAAATTATATAAAAAAATTTAAAAGAACCCTAAAAATCTAGGGGGCTTACATGTTGGCTCTGCGCAATTGACTTAAAGTCGAGTTGGGAGGTTCATCTACCGCTGGCAGAATTTGTATATAATAATAGCTACCAGTCCAGCATCCAGATGGCACCGTACGAAGCCTTGTACGGGCATAAGTGTAGATCACCCATTTGTTGGGATGAAGTAGGGAGCAGTAGATTCTTTGTCCGGAACTGGTGGAATAGACCGTGCAGAAAGTCCGACTTGTAGCTCCCCTTCCCGAAATTTTGAAATATTTTTTTTTTATTTTATTTATTTGATTTAAATAGTGATTTTAGAATATTATAAATAATTATGTAGTTAATTATTACGGTAGATGATTTTAATCATGGTTGTGTTTTGAAGTACAAGACGGCTAGAAATCATGGCACGGATAGCGCAGTAGCGTGCTTTGACTAGTGTTTAGCCATGGTAGGGTAATGCAAAGCCATATGAGTGTCCTAACTAGGAAAACCAGATTAAGTTGTGACTTAACCCCCACCGATGAACTATTTATTTATTAATTAAATATATTATTTTTAGATGACCCGATTGTACCAACTTAGTCCGAATTGGGCCCAAACCGAATCCAAGCCCATGTAGGCATGCAGTGAAACTCGGGACGACCATGTAAACATTTTATGTGTATACGAATATTTTCTTATTTATTCTTAGGACTTGACAAATACTTTCTAAATATTTAATAGTTTATTAAAGGTTGTTTTAGAATAATTGTACGAATTTCTAGGGCCAAATAAAGATGGGTATGATATGTTCACCAATAACTCTTAGTGAACATTTTAGTTGATTAATATTATTCTTATTATTATTATTATCATTATTATTATTATTATATTATTCTTACTATTATTATCATTATCATTATTATTATATTATTATTCTTCTTATTATTATTATTATTATTATTGTTGTTAATATTATATTAATCCTATTATACATGTGTAGGTATATTTCGCAAAATTTAATATTATATTATTCTTATTATATTATTATTATTATTATTATTATATTTCTATTATATTGTTATTATTTATATTTATGTGTGTGTGTGTGTGTATATATATATATATATATATATATATATATATATATATATATATAAATATACATATTATATGTGTGAATGTATAGATTAATATATATGTATATGTGTGTAAATATACATGTATAGGTATACATGTACTTAGGCCTATATATATATATATATATATATATATATATATATATATATATATATATGTAAATGTGTGAAAATTTGTAAATGTATATATGTACGTAGATATTTATGTATAAGAGATATATGCAATAAATAAATTAATATATAATATGCATATATATATATATATATATATATATATATATACATATATATATATATATATATATATATATATATATGTATATATATATATATATATAATATATATATATATATATATATATATATATATATATATATATATATATATATATATATATAGGATAGATATGAGTTAATTCATATATATATAGGATAGATATGAGTTAATTCATATGTGAATTAACTTTATATGATGTAAAGCAAAAGCACAGTAAAGCCAAGAGCCCATAAGGCCTAGTTAGCTCAGCCGAGCAAGTCCATTCCCTCACGAGCTAACAGTAACCCCACCCTTGCAATTTCCAAACCCGAACATTGGGTACTCGAACCCGACACTGTGGGTCACTCGCGTATATAATCGACAGAGTAGTCGAAAGAAGAAAACCTAAACCTAGGATTCCTCGATGCCACACCCACGCGCGCGCCCCTCCCCTGCGCGCGCGCCGCCGTAGGCTGGCCGGGGGTTGGCCGACGGCCGACGGCGGACGGAGAACAGCCGCGCGCACCTACAACTGAAACAAGGTGACAGCAGCAGCAGTGTTTTTGGGACACCTTCGAGGTGAGTTTTCTCTGATGTCAATTCACCATTTTTCAATCTACGAAATCCTACGGAGAGCCGATATAACCATCTAGGGACTCTAGTAATTAGGTTTCGATCAAGTCGCACGACCTGTCCTCGACTTCGACACGAAGTCGAGAGAAAAACCTGTTCGAAAACAGGGTGAAGACAGCCCAATCACCCGTATTCGAGGATCAATTCCGATCGATCCAGTGACCATTTAGAATTTCCTCCTGAACAGAAGTTAAACCCAATATATAGAGCTTCACAACCCTTTTTGTTGATTTGAAAATCATTGACTACGCGTCGAGAAATCGAATCCCAAAGTTGACGAAAAACCTGTTTTAAAAATATTGAAATTGTTCCACACGACGTGCGTCACGCCAATCCGGATGACGTGGTCACGAACCGAAAGCATTGAAAGCTGCGTAACGGTTTCATGGTCGTGTGGACTTTGACGGAATTCAAATTGGTCGCGTGTGCGCGACGAATTTGATGCGTATCCGTCGAAATTCACCGTATCATACACTTTGCAAATTCCTTAATTACTTCATCCACGCTCGTCAGATCGAGACGAAACTTGTGCCAGCAGAACCGTATCATTTTTCTGGTCCTGTATGCCAAGTTTGGTCCAATTCTGAGACCGTTGACAAAATCACCGTTTTGCGGGCCCCACGGTTCTACTCAACGGACAATTTTGTGCACGGTCCGCCAGAATCCAACTCTGGACATACGGTTGGGTTCGTATCAAAAAACTGGATTCGTAGACATGTAGTTGGACGACTTTAGAGACCATTGACTCTGGCACGCTTTTCGGTGCAAAGCGGGTCCAACGGCGGACATCGTTTTTGCCCAAAATTACCGTTTTACCCTGTGTCCATAATTGGACTTAAGGACAGGCAATCCTAGCTAATTTGACTATTCTGAGAATGTTGGTAACGTTTATTTCAGCTTTCGGAGACAGTTGTGATGACTTGGACTTTCTGACTTGTTGGTTGGCGATACATTGTTCGTTCTCCATGCAACCTCCAGGCAAGTATACCTTGCCGAACATATACAGTATTTATATGGTTTCTTTTTCCTTATTGTAGTCCTTTTTATATTATCACATGATTCCATATTGTGATTGATTCGTCCTTGATTGCTTTACTTGTTCTAGAATACGTGCACGTATAGGATGGTTGACATTGCTAGAATATTGGTCTCTTTGTGTTACCCTTTTTTCGTGATTGTGTTGTCAGTTTTATATCTGTCCTTAACCATTCTCGACTGGAAGTATCTTGCATTGTACTACAGTTGAGACATACTATAGCTTGGGAGTATCTTACATTGTACTACGACCTATAGCCGATTATTCTACCTTGATATCACTTGATTGACTTGACTGAAGACATGCCATAGATTGGGAGTATCTTACATTGTACTACGACCTATAACATATATTGATTGATTGACTGGACTTGCGGCACTATAAATTGGGAGTATCTTGCATTGTACTACGATTTATAAGAGTCTACTTGACTTTGTATCCTTTAGGAGAGAAAATCAATACTAGAATTGGCTAATCTTGACCGGGATTATCTTGCATTGTATTACAGTCAAAATTTACTATAGATTGGGAGTATCTTGCAATGTACTACAAGCTATAGAGGTTAATCGATTGATTGGTAGCCAAGTCTAGTTTTACATTTCCTCACGACTCGTCGTCCTTAGATGTTCTTCTTGCAGTGTTCTTATTCTCCACACCTGTTATTTACTGTCATATTAGTAGGCATGTTTTATGTATCTTGCTAGTCCTCTGAGGACCTGATGATCTCTTCAGGTAGCTGATTGCACGGAGTTAGTTAGCTGAGCATGTGGTAGTTGACTTCCTCTACATGATTCAGGTATTTTGTTAGTGTTTTTGATTTACTATCTTCTCGTGCTTTCATGATATATTCTGCTTATCAGCTTAGCTTTATAGACTCATATTATTCTTAGAATCTAATCGGACAATATGTTAATGGGCTGCAGACCATGACCCATAATTGTTTATTCTTGTTTATTTGATTCTTGTGGATTGAGATATAGTTTAGATTAGACATGATACCCATGACCTGACAGCGTATACGTACTCAAGTCGGGCTGGAGTCCGCTCGATACGTAGCTGGCTTGCTCACGAGCTCACGTCCGAAAATCGGGTGCGGGTCGTGACAAGTTTTTGTGGTGGCCCATGCAGGTCAGAGCATATCGTATCGGTTACGTAACTGTACTGATACGAGTCTGCGACCTTGACTAGACCTTAGAAATCTCAATCCACTCTGCCTTGAAAATTCTCTTAGAAATTCTCTGCGTCCTTGAAAATTCTATATTTGCTCTCGATAATACTTCCTTGCTTTCCGTACCATTGATTCTCGTCCCTTCCTATTCCGGGGTGACGAATAATCGTGCTGTCTAGAATTCATCAGAAACTCCTAAATTATAGTATAATATTGTTTGATTTTGAATATTTGGTGGTTTATAAATATAAGGATTATAGATGCCATATGCCTGGATATCTGCCGGTAAAATTGTTAGCAATTAGTTAGAAGACCATAAGACTTAGTGACCGTGTTTTGAGGAGTAGTGTGACCAAAGGTGGGTAGAAGTCCTCGAGATTTCGTAGTTAGCAAAATTGCTAGGGGAAGGTTGTAAACTATTTTTGAGGAGTTAAATTTAAGGAGATTTAGATAATATTAGACTTCCTTTTGAATTTTAGGAATAATTAGAAATTAGAATTTTGAGGACGAAATTATTTTTAAGGTGGGTAGATTTGTAGCTCCCCTTCCCGGAATTTTGAAATATTTTTTTTTCATTTTATTTATTTGATTTAAATAGTGATTTTAGAATATTATAAATAATTATGTACTTAATTATTATGGTAGATGATTTTAATCATGGTTGTGTTTTGAAGTACAAGACTGCTAGAAATCATGGCACTGATAGCGCAGTAGCGTGCTTTGACTAGTGTTTAGCCATGGTAGGGGAATGCAAAGCCATATGAGTGTCCTAACTAGGAAAACCAGATTAAGTTGTGACTTAACCCCCACCGATGAACTATTTATTTATTAATTAAATATACTGTTTTTAGATGACCCGATTGTACCAACTTAGTCCGAATTGGGCCCAAACCGAATCCAAGCCCATGTAGGCATGCAGTGAAACCCGGGACGACCATGTAGACATTTTATGTGCATACGAATATTTTCTTATTTATTCTTAGGACTTGACAAATACTTTCTAAATATTTAATAGTTTATTAAAGGTTGTTTTAGAATAATTGTACGAATTTCTAGGGCCAAATAAAGATGGGTATGATATGTTCACCAATAACTCTTAGTGAACATTCTAGTTGATTAATATTATTCTTATTAATATTATTATCATTATTATTATTATATTATTCTTACTATTATTATTATTATTATCATTATCATTATTATTATATTATTATTCTTCTTATTATTATTATTGTTGTTAATATTATATTAATCCTATTATATATGTGTAGGTATATTTCATAAAATTTAATATTAAATTATTCTTATTATATTATTATTATTATTATTATTATTAAATTATTCCTATTATATTGTTATTATTTATATTTATGTGTGTGTGTGTATATATATATATATATATATATATATATATATATATATATATATATATATATATATATATATACATATTATATGTGTGAATGTATAGATTAATATATATGTATATGTGTGTAAATATACATGTATAGATATACATGTGCCTATATATATATATATATATATATATATATATATATATATATATATATGTAAATGTGTGAAAATGTGTAAATGTATATATGTACGTAGATATTTATGTATAAGAGATATATGCAATAAATAAATTAATATATAATATGTATATATAAAATATATATATATATATATATATATATATATATATATATATATATATATATATATATATATATATATATATATATATAGGATAGATATATAGGATAGATATATAGGATAGATATGAGTTAATTCATATGTGAATTAACTTTACAGGATAGATAAAATATATATATATAGGATAGATATATAGGATAGATATGAGTTAATTCATATGTGAATTAACTTTACAGGATAGATAAAATATATATATATAAAAAAAATATATATATATAGGATAGATATATAGGATAGATATGAGTTAATTCATATGTGAATTAACTTTACAGGATAGATAAAATATATATATATATATATATATATATATATATATATATATATATATATATATATATATATATATATATATATATATAGGATAGATATGAGTTAATTCATATGTGAATTAACTTTATATGAAGTAAAGCAAAAGCACAGCAAAGCCAAGAGCCCATAAGGCCTAGTTAGCTCAGCCGAGCAAGTCCATTCCCTCACGAGCTAACAGCAACCCCACCGTTGCAATTTCCAAACCCGAACATTGGGTACTCGAACCCGACCCTGTGGGTTACTCGCGTATATAATCGACAGAGTAGTCGAAAGAAGAAAACCTAAACCTAGGATTCCTCGACGCCACACCCACGTGCGCGCCCCTCCCCTGCACGCGCGCCGCCGTAGGCTGGCCGGGGGTTGGCCGACGGCCGGCGGCGGACGGAGAATAGCCGCGCGCACCTACAACTGAAAAGGCGACAACAGCAGCAATGTTTTGGGGACACCTTCGAGGTAAGTTTTCTCTGATGTCGATTCACCATTTTTCAACCTACAAAATCCTACGGAGAGCCGATATAACCATCTAGGGACTCTAGTAATTAGGTTTCGATCAAGTCGCACGACCTGTCCTCGAATTCGACACGAAGTCGAGAGAAAAACCTGTTCGAAAATAGGGTAAAGACAGCCCAATCACCCGTATTCGAGGATCAATTCTGATCAATCCAGTGACCATTTAGAATTTCCTCCTGAATAGAAGTTAAACCCAATATATAGAGCTTCATAACCCTTTTTGCGGATTTGAAAATCATCGACTACGCGTCGAGAAATCGAATCCCAAAGTTGACGAAAAACCTATTTTAAAAACATTAAAATTGTTCTACACGACGTGTGTCACGCCAATTCGGACGACGTGGTCACGAACCGAAAGTATCGAAAGCTTCATAACGGTTTCGTGGTCGTGTGGGCTTTGACGGAATTCAAATTGGTCGCGTGTGCGCGACGAATTTGATGCGTATCCGTCGAAATTCACCATATCGTGCACTTTGTAAATTTCTTAATTACTTCGTGCACGCTTGTCAGATCGAGATGAAACTTGCGCCAGCAGGACCGTATCATTTTTCTGGTTCTGTATGCCAAATTTGGTCCAATTCTGAGACCGTTGACAAAATCACCGTTTTACGGGCCCCACGGTTCCACTCAACGGGCGATTTTGTGCACGGCCAGCCGGAATCCAACTCTGGACATATGGTTGGGTTCGTATCAGAAAACTGGTTTTGTAGACATATAGTTGGATGACTTTAGAGACCATTGACTCTGGCACGCTTTTCGGTGCAAAGTGGGTCCAACGGCGGACATCGTTTTTGTCCGAAATTACCGTTTTGCTCTGTATCCAGAATTGGACTTAAGGACCGGCAATCCTACCTAATTTGACTATTCTGAGAATGTTGGTAACGTTTATTTCAGCTTTCGGAGACAGTTGTGATGACTTGGACTTTCTGACTTGTTGGTTGGCGATACATTGTTGGTTCTCCGTGCAACCTCCAGGCAAGTATACCTTGCCGAACATATATAGTATTTACATGGTTTCTCTTTCCTTATTGTAGTCCTTTTTATATTATCACATGATTCCATATTGTGATTGATTCGTCCTTGATTACTTTACTTGTTCTAGAATACTTGCACGTATAGGATGGTTGACATTGCTAGAATATTGGTCTCTTTGTGTTACCCTTTTTTCGTGATTGTGTTGTCAGTTTTATATATGTCCTTGACCATTCTCGACTGGGAGTATCTTGCATTGTACTACAGTTGAGACATACTATAGCTTGGGAGTATCTTACATTGTACTACGACCTATAGCCGATTATTCTACCTTGATATCACTTGATTGACTTAACTTGAGACATGCCATAGATTGGGAGTATCTTACATTGTACTATGACCTATAGCATATATTGATTGATTGACTTGACTTGCGGCACTATAAATTGGGAGTATCTTACATTGTACTACGATTTATAGGAGTCTACTTGACTTTGTATCCTTTAGGAGAGAAAATCGATACTAGAATTGGCTAATCTTGACTGGGATTATCTTGTATTGTATTACAGTCAAAATCTACTATAGATTGGGAGTATCTTGCATTGTACTACAAGCTATATAGGTTAATCGATTGATTGGTGGCCAAGTCTAGTATTACATTTCCTCACGACTCGTCGTCCTTAGATGTTCTTCTTGCAGTGTTCTTATTCTCCACACATGTTATTTACTGTCATATTAGTAGGCATGTTTTATGTATCTTGCTAGTCCTCTGAGGACCTGATGATCTCTTCAGGTAGCTGATTGCACGGAGTTAGTTAGCTGAGCATGTGGTAGTTGACTTCCTCTACATGATTCAGGTATTTTGTTAGTATTTTTTATTTACTATCTTCTCGTGCTTTCATGATATATTCTGCTTATCAGCTTAGCTTTATAGACTCATATTATTCTTAGAGTCTAATCGGACAATATGTTAATGGGCTGCAGACCATGACCCATAATTGTTCATTCTTGTTTATTTGATTCTTGTGGATTGAGATATAGTTTAGATTAGACATGATACCCATGACCTGACAGCGTATACGTACTCGAGTTGGGCTGGAGTCCGCTCGATACGTAGCTGGCTTGCTCACGAGCTCGCGTCCGAAAACCTTGTACGGGCATAAGTGTAGATCACCCATTTGTTGGGATGAAGTAGGGAGCAGTAGATTCTTTGTCCGGAACTGGGGGAATAGACCGTGCAGAAAGTCCGACTCATTCAAAAAATACTGAAGATTACATAGAGTCGACAAAAGATCTACACACACCTGTCGACGATCCCTCGAGTTTCTAGAAGACAGTCACATGTTTATGAAACTAACGCCCATGCGAGGAGTTACCAGTTTTGGAGGTAAAGGCTAGTTGAGTCCAAGATTTTTGGGTCCCTTCGAGATACTCAAGCAAGTCGTCCTAGTAGCTTATCAGATTGCGTTGTTGCCAGTACTATCGGATGTACATGATATCTTCTATGCCTCTCAATTTTGAAAGTACGTGCATGATTCGAGACACATAGTAGATTTTGGTCAGCTGAATCTGAAGACGGACTTGTCTTATGTAGAGGAACCGATCCAAGTCTTAGAGCGCAAAGATAAATTACTTCGAAGTCGAGTGATCCACCTCATCCATGTACTCTGGAGAAACCATTCAGTCGAGGACTCGACCTGGGAACTTGAGTCAGAGATGAGGGAAAGGTTTCCTTCATTATTTTATTATAGGTAGGCTATCTTCTTAAGATTCGAGGATAAAACTTTTTCTTAGTTGGTTATATTGTAGTGCCCCTTCCCTACGTCGTACTTTATTTCCCGTCCATGGGGTACGTGATAAAGGAACATTGTCGCTATCGATTTGGTCAGAACCGATTGATCAGGATCGATTAAATCGATTGAACGGGACCGATTGAATTAAGATCCTCTCCTCATTATGGAATGGCTTCTTCAGAATCAAGTCCCACATTCAGCGGGTTGTGCCTCGAGGATGGACTATGAGGCTGAGTCAGAAGTGCCTCACGTTGTTCTATTTTTTATGTTGTACTTGCTTTTTTGGCTTGGGTTTTTTGAATGCATTTTTGTGAATGTTTCGATGGTTTTCATGGCTTGCATTCTTTGAACTTCGCATTTCATGTCGAACTCATTGAATTGGGTAGTGTTCTGATTAGTTGCTTATGCGATTTCAGGTGATCGTGTATGCGTCGACTTAGCGCAGCCACCCTGTCTTTTGCCTTAATCAAACAATCAAAGTGAGTAGCTGACCATTCTTTCCTTGATCCTTTTATCTTCAATCAGTCGATAGCATCAATATGAATCAATATGCTAGTTGTAGCCACAATGACACAAATGCTTAGGCTAATTGAGTTGTTGTATGAATTCTCACATGCACATGCTATAGAACTGCTACATGCTTATATTTTGCTATATACCATAGAACTGTGTAAAACAAAGACTGATGCTACGAATAAATGTTTCAACGATAAGGCATAATATATTGAAATCGGTTAAGTTTCTTTTGAATGAGTAGACCATGCTTGAATAATTAGTTTATACTTGCACAATCATGGACAACTTGGGCACATGGATGAATGTTTCTTTGAACGGTATCCTGGGGCCATGGGACCGTTTTGACCTAGGAAGAAATATAATAGCTGTGATGGATTGTACCACGGGTATTCGGTACCTTTCAACGAGGCTCGCTACCCGCGATGAACGTGCCACCGTCTAAACCAAGCTATAAGTCCAGGATGGCTTGTCATGCTAGTGAACCCTACGAATATGCACTATTCTTAACTTATGTTATTCAAATATGACATGGAAGAACATTGTAAGTTTTATACATCAACGGCACACTCTGTCGTAATAAGTTCTATCATATATATGCTGCTATGCTCTATTCAACTGCTTGAATGAACTGCCTAGGATAACTAGAAAGATCACTAAATATGCTGCATGTTTTACGTAAAGTTCTTGAACCAAATGAGAGCAGGGAAATTAATTAGCCACCCATTAGTACACGTAAAAGTACTATTCCTCGCTCTCCATAGGTGCCCCGAATCAGGATAGCATGCCAAGGAACTAAGGGCGATGCTTGCAACATTTTGAATCCTTGCTAGCGTACGAAGGCAAATCTCCAACCTTTTTGAAGACTTCGATCAAGACCCATGTCACATCAACTCTCTCCGACTCCAGGTCTAAGAGAGTGTTTCGTTGCTTATGTATAAAGAAATATAAATGTATGAAACGACTATATCATGCATCAGCATTCATTTTATATTTGGGTCTAGTTGTAAGCCCACACGGCACCTTTATACTCGAGTTTGTAATCTGATATTCATTATCAATAAAGTAAAAGTTTTCTTCTATATATGTGTTGTTCAAATAAATTTGTGTAATCTCTTTGTTGTTGGGTTTCTGTAACCTTATGAATGAAGACTTGTATGAGCAACCTAGGATCGTACGGCATCATGTCTGGGAGACGACTATCGATTCTTCGGAATCAGAGCATGAAAATTGTTTATTATATTTATTGTATCATGTTGTTTAGTATTGTTGAGATGCATTATAATGTATTCCATCCTAACTGGATAGCTATCAAAGATGCCATGGAGTTGATACTTCGGATCAGCTGAGAATACTTGGAGGATTTAGAGTAGAAAAGATTGTTGATGTATTAGATGATGTAGTAGATGTGTTGTATTTGATTATGGTGATGATATGTTGATTTGTCTTTGGAAGATTTAGCATTTGTATAATGTACTAAAATATGATAGTGGACTATGGTGATTGTGGGTCTGTGCGTATGGGTTTTGTTTATCATCTTAGCGTTATGTTGTGATAATGAATTCATGATTACTTGGAGATTGATAAGGTTTAGAACAGCTGACTATCACAGATAGTACTGCAGGCGTAAGGTGGATGTTCATGACTCTGCCCGATGATACGGACGCAGGACGTGCAATCATTGGATATGAGATATATTTGAGAAGAAGGATGCGACACTTGGGAAGGTTCACACGGAAGACAATCTAACGGATATGCTCACGAAGGTTCTACCAAGGAAGAAGTTTGAGTAATTGAATAGGATCATTGGTATAACTTGCTCCTCTACCTATTATGGAAGGGGGACATGTGCTGGAGATTGGGTGGGGTTCCTAACCTATGTGGAGAATACGCCAAAGTGTGACGAGCAGCATCCGTGTGTCGGAGAAGCTCGAAAATGCGTGAGCGTCCTTGAGTGGAAAATCTTTGAGTGTCGGAGCAGAGTTCAGAGTACAAGTGTTTTTGAGATTATGTCCAGGCTTGAATGAGTTCGTTCCGAACTTGGTCCCTTTCAATCATAACTTTTTTAGCACGAAAAATCATACTCGGTCTAAATCTGGTCCTATTCTAGCAGATGTTCTGCATAGGCAAACTGAATTCGGTCTTGTCGGACTATACGAGTTATGGAGGTGTTTTATGCACCGTTGGATCAAATCAAAGGTTCATATTTATTGGGGGTTGAGGGGGCTATATATATTGGTATATTTTTAACCCTAATCTATGCAAGTGAATGCAAGTTGATTCTTTGCAAATTTTGGAGAGATAAAGGGGATTAAAGATTATTTCGAAGAGGAGATCGTTTCAGCTAATTTATCTTGTCATATTTGTTCTTCGGGAGTCTGTAATCAAGTTTTCTGTTCCAATTAGTTGTGATGATCCAGTTTGGATCGATGAGAAGTCTACGACGAGTTGACATCTTTCTTATTTCATTAGTGGAGACTTTTCAGGATTGGACTCTGACCGTCCCGTGAATTTTTTCACAAGAGTTTTTTATATTAAAAATCGACGTGTCTGTGTTGTTTGGCTCTCGTATGATTTTGACTATTTAGTTTCTGCATTTTACTTCGATTCTCTTACAATCTTATTGGTTTGGAAAAATAAACGTTTCATTCTCAACACACACGATATATGTCACGAGTATGAAATATAAATCTATAAACAGGTTTCTAGTTCTGACTCTGTGTTCCAATCTTTTTGTCCTGGAGCAAAACAAACAATTATTTGCAATATAAGAAAACTTGGAAGTAACGTAGTCGATTAGAAACTTGTCAACATGCTTCACAAACAATAATAAATAGTACCCAACTAATCTTCTACTATATAGTGAGGCTTCAAGAGGCTCAAAAGTGAACCGTCTATATCGTATGTATATCATGGTCTATTTTATTGTAAAAAAATTATGTTAAAAATTATTGAAAAAAGTTTAAATTTGTTATATATATTTTGTTGACTACAACTGCATCTATTAGAGGAAAAAAAATCAATTCCTCAATGTATCAATTCCTCAATGATCTCATAACGTTCCAACGGCTAGCTGCTGCCTCTTAATTTCCTTTTAACAACTTTCAATGCTCTCCTTTAAACCCCATTCATTTTATTGGGTATAGGGCTGCCTATATAATGTATTGTTTTCCCTTCTTCAAAACATATACACACTGAAATCCCTTACGAATACTCTCTTCTTTAATCTTGTCTTTTCCGATACGAGCTTTCCGTTCTTCGTTATTGCTCTGGACAGAGCTAAGTCTGGGTCGCTCTCTCTACGTCGTGTGCGGCAAGAAGATTCCGATGTAGCAAGAATTTTACCACTATGAGCGTTCGGATACTGTCTGCACATAGACCCGAACCAACTCTTAGGGCAGTGATACGTGCGCGACTTCCCCAGAGGCCGGTAACAATTTACTATTTTTATTTTATTGCAGATAATAAAAGCAAAAAAAATGAAGAAATTCCAATAATCTAAGAGTTAGATCGAATTGTCTATTCTGTTAGTTACAATTGTATATTTTGTTAAGAACGTTTTTGTATTCTGTTAACAGATTATTTTGTTTAACAAATTTTTTTGCTCTGCTAATTTATTTAGCAAAACAGTATACGAAATCATTTACTTCTCTTTGCTGTTCTAAACAGCATACGAAATCATTTCCAAGCCAAAGCTTCATATTTCATTTTTTATACCCAAGCAAAACTCTTTACTATCCATACAAATAATTGTTATAAACAAATATTTTTATCGTTAAAGTTTCAAATTAAATATTGTTTGATATTTATAACATTTTTGGCATAGTGAAGAATTACAACTTATAAGTATTGCTATTCACATTGCCATTTATTTCAATATCACAATTTAATACATTGGTAATACATATTGTCAATCTCATTTAGCCCTTAAGCATCCCATTGAAAAATTCCTAGTCCAATATATATTGCTCCTTGTTAACATCTTTCTTTTCATTTAATTATCATTAACATACAAATACGTGTATACGAATATTCGTGTCAAATTTTTGACTACCTATATCAACAATATATTAGCCATTAATTTTATTTTGTTACACAATTTGCTTAATTCGTTTACCAAACTTATTTTAGAAATAATTTCGCCTACTATAGCAAACTTTGTTGAGCAACTATCTTAGCAAATTTTCCTAAAAAAGTTTGTTGTCACTTATTATTGTTGTCATTTATTAGCAAAGTTTGTTGCCACATATTATTGCTTAATAAATATTCATTAAATTATTGTTAGACAGTATTCTTATTTAATTGCCCTTTTTTCCAGTAGCATACTGTTCAACAAATCTTTCTTAGATATTGTTAAAGAAATTGTTTAATATTTAACAAATCCTCACAAGACTGTTGAGTAGAACGACATCTTAGACAAACATTATTGTGCTAGCACATTTTGTCAATATTAGTTTTCTTTTTACCCAATATTTCAATTTAGGCTAAATCAAACAATTATTTGATTTAGAAAAAATTCTTTAATTCTAAAGTTATAAAGTAGAGATTTGTTTGGGAACAAGCCCAAAGGGCCCTTCTGTCAAAAAGGTAATTCGTCTAAGCGACCGGTACTTAAGTGTTCCTAGTGAATCACCGCTTACTAGGATCCGGCCACTACAGCTAACTCAACCTTATCAAAACTTGAAAAACTAAAATTTTGAAAGTAAATTACTAAAATCATTTAAATTGTTAATTTTAGCTTAAAGCCATCTTATTGAATAAATGTAAACTTTTTAAACTTTAGAAAATGTGTCTGCCAAGGAAGAGACCTACTCTGTAAAGTCCGCTAAGTTGAATGGTACATACTTCAAGAGGTGCAAAGCTAGATAAAATTTTGGTTTACTACTTTATGCCTGATTTATGCCATTGATGGGTCTACACCCATCACAAATGAATCTGATGAGACTGAGTCTGACGTAGGGGTATCCAAGTCCTCTTCATCTACCAAACCTAAGACCCCTAAATGCTTCCAAAGAATCTTAAGCGCTATGTCTGAGTCTCTTTATGACATATTTTTTGAATATAAAAGCGCTAAAGAACTCTGGGATGCTTTGGAAGATGAACATGGTTGTGATGATGCTGGAATTGATAGATTCAATTCCTCAACATTCAACTGATATGTCATGGTAGATAACAAACCTACCAATGACCAAATTCACAAATTCCAAGAACACCTTAGGCATGTTCAGGCCTAGAAAATATTCTTTTCTACTGAACACAAATAGGAAGCTTGATAGACAAACTCTCTCCTTCTTGGTCTAATGTGGCAAAGGATCTTCTTCATCTACAAGGATGTATTACATACCCTCAAGCTCTTAAAAGACTTAGAACAAAAGAAGAAGAAGAATATAGGTCAAAGGCCAAAGGTAGGTCTAATGCCATAGCTAGGGTAAACCTTGTAGAAAGCCATGGAAAACCCAAAGCAAACTATTATCTCAAATCCAGGAAAAACTCATTCAAAAACAATCAGAGTTTTCAATCTAATCATCAAAAATCTCAACACCATCAACCTCAAAAACCTAGAAACTTTGGTCAGACTCGGGATCAGAGAAGATTTTGTTTTGTGTGTGGCAGAACCAACCATACGGAAATCAACTGCTACCAAAGGAAGAAAGAACCTAGCAAGACCTCCTTCAAAGGAAAAGGCAAGCTAGAGGCTAACATGATTCTGAATGGGTCTTCCAGCTCCTTCAGGTCTGTTACCTATCAACCTGTGGTAAACCTTTCTTTCCATTTTGATGATCGGTGGTTGGATTCTGGAGCTAATGTTCACGTTTTATTTGATAGCCCCTGTTTTTCAACCTATCAGGAATCAGGTGGAGGAGGCGTGACTCTAGGAGATGGCTCAACGGCACAGATAGTAGGAAGAGAAAGAATAGATCTGAAGATGACAGGAGAAATTTTTTTACCTCTCCATGATGTGTTTTATGTGCCGTTAGTTAGAAGAAACATAGTCAGTGGATCCCTTCTTGTAGCCTCAGGATATAAAATTGTAATGGAGGCCAATAAAGTAGTTTTTTCTAAGAATAATCTTTTTGTGGGGAAGGATTTATAAAAGATGGGACTCTTTATTTAAGTATTATAAATAAAATTCAAATTCTTCTTTTATTGTAAATATTGAATCATCAAATATTTGGCATGGCAGATTAGGTCATGTGAACTTAGGATCTATTAAAAGGATGATGAACTTAGATCTTATCCCTAAGACTCCTATAGATGATGGACACGAATGTGAGATATGTGTTCGAGCCAAACACACTAGATTACCTTTCAAATCTGTCCATAGGGATTCTGAACTCCTAGAACTTATCCATAGTGATATATTTGACTCCAATAGGGTCTTAACCCGAGGTGGTAGGAAATACTTTGTCACTTTCGTAGATGATCATTCAAAGTACTGTTACACCTACCTTCTTAAGACCAAAGATGAAGTTCTAGACAGATTCAAGGTCTATAAGTCGGAAGCTGAGAACCTGTTAGATAGAAAGATTAAGATCCTTAGATCAGACCGTGGTGGAGAGTATACCTCAAATAAAATGACTAACTTCTGTAAAGAACATAGAATTATTTATAAGATAATCGCTTCTTATTCACCACAGTCCAACGGAGTTGCTGAAAGAAAGAATTGCACTCCGTTAGACATGGTAAATGCCATGCTTCTCAGCTCAGGTGCCCCTGATAATCTTTGGGGAGAAGCCCTTCTATCAGCCTGTTATATCCTTAATAGGATACCCAGTAAGACTAGTGATAAGATATCATATGAATTATAGAAAGGTCGAACCCTTAGGATTAATTAACTAAATGTTTGGGGATGTCTAGCTAAGGTAGGAATTCTGAACCTAAAAAGAGGAAGATAGGACCTAAGACTGTAGATGCTGTGTTCATAGGATATGTCATAGATAGTAATGCCAATAGATTTCTTGTAACTCATTCTGAAGTAAATGAAATCTCTAATAACATAATTATAGAAGCTAGAGATGCAGTTTACTTAGAAAATATATTTTCCTTTAAGGATAGAACTTCATCATCTTCTTCTAACCCTTCTCTTACTCCATCTTCTAGCTCCCATATTCAAATATCAAGTTCACAACATGAACAAGTCATAGAACCTAGAAGGAGTAAAAGAGAAATGATTGAAAAAAATTTAGGAGAAGAATTCTTCACATTTTTGATAGAGGGTGATCCCTCAACTTATGAAGAAGTCATATCTTCTCTTGATGCCCCTTTCTGGAAAGAAGGTATTAACAATGAGTATAACTCCATTATGGAGAACAATACTTGGTTTTTAGCAGACCTACCTTTAGGAAGTAAATCCATAGGTTGTAAGTGGATCTTTAAAAAGAAACTTAGAGCCGATGGTACCATAGAGAAATATAAGACAATGCTATTAGCCAAAGGATTTACTCAGAAAAAAAAGATTATATTATTTTGATACCTACTCATCTGTAGCTATAATCACATCTATTAGAACCCTTCTAGCCTTAGTTTTCATTCATGATATGCTGATTCATCAAATGGACGTAAAAACATCATTTCTAAATGGTGATTTAGAAGAAAAAATTTATATGGAGCAACCTGAAGGTTTTATTGCTAAATGTCAATAAAACAAGGTTTGTAAATTAGTAAAATCTTTTTATGGCCTAAAGCAAGCTTCCAAGCAATGGCACAATAAATTTGACAAAGTTATTATAGAATTTGGTTTTGTGTCAAATGAATATGACAAATGTTTGTATTCTAAAAGTACAAATGAAAGTTGTGTTATCTTATGCTTGTATGTTGATGATATCTTTATTTTAGGATCTTCACTGGAATTGATAAATAACACTAAGAATTATTTGTCTAACCAGTTTGACATGAAAGACCTAGGTGAAGCAAACCTGATCCTAGGAATGCAAGTGTCCAAATACAAAGAGGGCTATACTCTATCCCTAACACATTCAATTGAGGAAATGCTAAAGAAGTTTGAGTATTTTGACAAAAAACATGGCCTTACTCCTTATGATAGTAATATTGTTCTCAAGAAGAATAAAGGATCACCTATAGAACAACATAAATATTCACAGATGATAGGGTCCCTTATGTACATAACAAATAGGACAAGACCCGACATTGCATTTGCTATCGGGAGACTAAGTAGATATACTAGTAACCCAAATAAATCACATTGGACAGAGTATTTAAATATCTTAAGGGACTATAGATTATAAACTTCATTATACTAGATACCCTGATATCATAGAAGGTTACTCAGATGTAAATGGGTAACTGATTCACATGATATAAAACCCACTACAGGATATGTTTTTACCCTCGCAGGAGCTAAGATCTCCTAGGGATCATGTAAACAAACTATCATAGCCATGAGTACACTAGATTCTGAAATGATAGCTTTGGACACTACCTGTACAGAAGCCGAATGGCTTAAAAACCTTATTATGCATATACCTATTTTTGTTCCTCCTGATCCTATAATTTCTATAAACTGTGATAATAAATCAGTTATTGAACTACTAAAGCATGATTCTGTGAATGCTAAGATGAACAGGCACCTGCAGCTGCGCTTCAAGTCTATAAAGAGCCTATTGGGCAAATATGTGATTCTTGACTATATAAAGTCAAAAAAGAACCTTACAGGCCACTTGACGAAGGGTCTGTCTAGGACATATATCCTAGAATCATCGAGGGAGATGGGGTTAATCCTGTAGTTTAGTCACCAGCAGTGGCAAACCAACCGAGTCTGAATAGAGATTCCAAGAAGCCGGTTCAATGGATAGAAATAAGCTGGACTATGTGACTATTATGGAACACTGACCTTTAAATTAAATTCTCTTTAAAATAAAATCCCAGGAGGCTGTACATGTGTACATTGATATACCATCCCTATGGTGACAGTGTTCCTTGTGTGATATGAATAGGGTGAATTTAAACTCTTAATAAGTCCAAGCATGATATGCAGGGTTGATTCCTATCACCAACCCTTAAGGACTTACCTATATGAGAGGTCGTGAGGACCGCGACTACAGGACATGGCGATCCTAGACAACTCTCATGAATATATAAAAGTGCGCATGGCCAACCAAACGCGCCACCCGATAGACCCAAGTACCTGTAGAGTACTATGTGTGCTATTTTCTGAGTCTGGTTCAAGAAGACTGATTCAAGGCGTAGTCCATCAAGCTCTTCTTCAGACAAAGACAATAATCACTACGTGAGATTCAAGGTTGTAATCCATCTCATTTATCCATAGTATATAATTGTCCAGATCTTTTCTGCTTATATCTTTTTCTTATTCGGAACTTGATTTTTTAGGAGGGGACTGTTGAATACAGCTGCATCTATTAGAGGAAAAAAATCAATTCCTCAACGTATCAATTCCTCAATGATCTCATAACGTTCCAACGGCTAGTTGTTTCCTCTTAATTTTTCTTTTCACAACTTTCAATGCTCTCCTTTAAACCCCATTCATTTTATTGGGTATAGAGCTGCCTATATAATATATTGCTTTTCCTTCTTCAAAATATATACACACTGAAATCCCTTATGAATACTCTCTTCTTTAATCTCGTCTTTTTCGACATGAGCTTTTCGTTCTTCATTGTTGCTCTAGGCACAGCTAAGTCGGGTTCACTCTCTCTACGTCGTGTGCGGCAAGAAGATTCCGGTGGAGCGAAGATTTTACCACTAGGAGCGTTCAGATACAGTCTTCACATAGACCAAGACTAACACTTAGGACAGTGCTACGTGCGCGACTTTTTCGGAGGCCGGTAACAATTTACTATTTTATTTTATTGCAGATATTAAAAGCAAGAAAAATAAAAAAATTCCAACATATTTAACATGGGGAGTGAACTCAAAGAAATAAAAAAATCACCTTAACCACATAAGTTAGCAAAAATATTTGACTATAATTAAATAATATTCTTATTATACGTTATTATACGTTCAATGCACAAAAATTTACTAGCAGCTAATAAGCAAGTTGTAGTTATTCGTGGACAACAACTGTCAACTGTATATCATTATCACCAAGGAATTAAACGCCTACATTCCAAACCAACGTGTTGTGTCCGTGATCATCATGTCGTACACACAGGGGCGGATTTACTGGTGGGCTGTGGTGGACTGCAGTCCACCCAGCCGAAAAAACATTTTAAAATATTTAGTATTAGGCCCAGTGACCAGCCCATACGCTAGCAGGCTTTAGCTAATCCACCCGACTCCTTTGGATCCAAAAAGGAGGTTCTGACTTCTGAACATCATGTTCACATGACTCCCTCCCATAGTCCCATCCATTAGGCCCTTGCTTGCTCTCACCCTCTTTCTCTACTAGCTCGGAGCTACGGCTAGGTCACCTAGGTGACTGCCAATGCCATCACAGTGCCAGCAAATGCATCCTTCCTTTTTTTCATACTTCCAAGTTTTATGTTTCATTTCACAGTCTCTCATGTTAATGAAGCCAACCAAGGAAACACAAACAATTAAGATAATTGTCCTGTTGTTGATTTACTTTTCTCTGGTTTGGGGCATGATAATAGGGATCATGTGGTTTGTTCAAAACTTTTATTAGGTATTCATATTCCTTTGTGAATTAATGTCTGTTTGTTCTGTAGGGAGCATGATTCTGTTTAATTGTTACATTAGTTTCCTTTGATTTTTAACTCTAACTGGACCGTAAAAAAATTATATTTGGGACAATTTTTATACTGCTTAGCTTCTCATGCTTTGACTAGACACGCCATTTTGATGTAATAAATTTCCATCTGTAGTGTCTTGTAATCGATGAAGCTGATCGAATATCGAAGGCTAATTTTGAGGAAGATATGAAGCAGAGGTATTTAAGTGCCTTCCGGAGGTATGTTGATTACATTAATTTGCCTGAACCAAACTTTTTTTTTTTGCAATTTTGCTTGGAGATGTTTCTGATATTGCTGTGTCTAATACTCAAAATTTGGCTCTGTCTGATTCTCTAATTTTTTTTTCCTCTGATATTAACAGCATTGCTGCAATTATGAGGGTTTGAAATTGGCCAAGTCAGCTGTGCATGACCTGCAGGTATATTTAAATCGATATCTGCATAGATAATTGACAAAAGTGTACAATTTTATGATACTTAAGAGTTTGGTTTATATTGATCTGATACATCAGAGCTTGGTTTATATTGTTCATCTTCATTTCAAAAAAAAAAAAAAAATTGTTCATCTTATAAAGATACTTCGTATGTCCCAGAGCAAGGTTTATATTGTTCATCTTTGCATCTTAAAGAGTTTGGTTTATATTGCTTAAAGCGTTTGGTTTGTTCTCCGAATAGATTTTCCCTTCTTTGAGACACCAACATCTATGTAGGTAAAATCTAGGATCATAGTACTCTCGAATACTAAGTATTCAAGTCCAAGTCTACTCTTGTCAGAGATTCACACATTAACAGTTTCTAATTTCATTGTTTTCTTTCTGTTTTATTAGGATGAAAAATCAAGAAAAGAAAAACGAAAACTATTTTTTCGTTCTTTAAAAAGAAACTTGGAGAAGAAACATCAACAATTAGAATATCTTTGGGTTCCAAATTCTTTTTAGTATATTTTAATTTCAGTCCGAGGTAAACTTGAATCCTGGCTCCGCCCTTGCGTACACATACTGAGATACGGTACAGACACATCTAAAAATTACATTAGGACACAACAAAATCATTATCTGTGTCTGTGACGTCATGTCCGTGCAACTTTTAGATTATCCCCAGAGCTTCTTCCTCATGCGGTTAACCGCATATTTGATGCCCTCCTCCCTCCTCTCGGCCGGCAGCAGCTGCGACCGGCACAGAGGACAGGTGACCTTCCCCATATCGACCCATGCATCAACGCACTGCTTGTGGAACGCGTGCCTGCAGTTGCGGAGCTCCCGGACCACGTCCCTGGCCTCCAGCCCGCACAAGCAAACCGAACACGTCGACCGACTGTCGCCGTGCAATCTCGAGTACACGACCGCCCTTAGCTGCCTCTTTATAAACGATGGGGCGACGGGAGGAGACGAAGTGCACTCCGCAGTCGACGCCGTCGGCATGTAGCTGCGGTGAGAGGGATAGTACTCCCGTGGCCATGGGGAGCGTTGCTCTGCGAAGGAAGGGTTCAGGCCTATATAGAAGAGGACTGCCGAGAGTCCGTAGTGGATGATGTCCACGAAAGTTAGGAGGACGACTAGAGGCTTTGGAACTAAGGAGTTGCATGGGAAAGTAGTGTTGAAGTCCATCGGGAGAAGAAAGATGAGGGATTTGGAACACAAGAATAATCTGTAAATTATTTTTTATCTCTGTAGAATATTTTATACATATTCCATTGGGAAAAAAAGTCCATTGATGCTGCTAGCAGGCTAACTAAGCACCAACCAATGTTTTAAAAGCCGGAATGATTGAACCCAAAAAAATTTGATATACATCGGACACGGGTTCATCCGGTGTTCAACCGGGGTTCAATAGATTTAGTTTGGTTTGATTTAATTTGGTTCAAATAGATAAGATATCTATATTTACTGTTTGGTTTGGGTTGGTTCAAATAGGTAAGATATCTATATTTATTTCTTGGTTTGGTTTGGTTCTTAGTATGCTTGGTTTGGTTTGATTTTGTAATTATAAGGTCTACCAAAACCAACTCAAGAAGCAAATGGTCCAAAACTTTCGTGATAAACTATTTTGAGTTTTTTTTTAAATCAAAATTGGTCGGTTTAATTGTGAACCGATTTGACCGGTTCATTGGTTCAATTCCGATTCTGAAATAAATCGAAGGTTCTTTAAAAAAAAATCCGATTCAAGTTAGACCGGACCAATTTTTTTTGAGAAAATTCAGTCACATCCGATCCAACAGTCCATCTGGTTCGATTTTGACAACACTAGCACCAACAACTGTAGAAGAATTCCAATATTTCTACTGGAAATTGCTGAAATACCCACTTTCGGGTTAGGTATTTATGAAAAATCCACCTGCATGGAGGATTTTATGAAATACCCAAAATTATATATTTTTACGTTAAATATTGCAAGATTTCCTTTAGATGCTCTGAAATTGTCATTTTGATATACCATAACTACCCCTTCGCGCAAATTTGGTCATATATATGTATTTGAATTCACAAACTCAGATTTGGATTGCGATTTTTGTTTTCTTCTTCTTCTTCACGAGAGATCTGAATTTCATTGCTCTCATCTTCAGCAGTGATCGCAAAAATCGTTCGAAGTTCACTGTGCTTTTCTTCAGTTGAACTCCGATCATTGCTCATCATCATCATCATCATCATCATCTTCGTAGAGAAATTTGAAGTTTTTCGGAGATTAAGTCACTGTGCTCGGTTGTTTGCACTGATATAAAACAAACAACAATGAAAAGTATGATATTAATAAATATATACTATAAAAACAAGAAGGAAAAAAGATCATTCTCCGTGATCTTAACATGGGATGGTCATTCTCCATGATTTTAATACGGAGAATGGTCATTTTTCGTAATTTTAGCACGGAGAATGACAATTCTCTATTTTTTTAACACAGAGAATGACCATTCTCCTGCATTTTAACACGTAAAATGGCCATTTTTTATTTTAACACGAAGAATAGCAATTCTTCGTCAATTTAACACGGGAAAAGGCCATTCTCCGTGTGTTTTTAACACGGAGAATGTCAATTCTCCATGATTTTAACACGGAGAAGGACAAAAAGCTCTTAATTCTCCGTGATTTTAACACGGAGAATGACCATTCTCATTCATTTTAACACGGAGAATGACCATTTTCCGTGATTTTAGCACGGAGAATGGCAATTCTCCGTTATTTTAATACGGAGAATGACCATTCTCCTGCATTTTAATACGTAAATGGCCATTTTTCGTCATTTTAACACAGAGAATGGTAATTTTTCGTCAATTTAACACGAAAAAAGGCCATTCTCCGTATTTTTAACACGGAGAATGTAAATTCTCCGTAATTTTAACACGGAGAATGACAAAAGCTCTTAATTCTTTTCACCTCAGCTCTCTCTTCTCTAACTGGGGTTCCAGTTGATGCTGATGATGATGATGAAGTGGGGTTCCAGTTGATGATGATGAAGTGGGATTTCAGTTGATGATGATGATGATGATGATGAAGTGGGAACTGGTGATGACGACATAGTGTGAAGATTGCAAATGGAGAGTTACTGACAAGTTTTTGAAGTAATGTTTGAAGATTTTGGAGAAGAAAAATCTAGATTCGAAAGGAAGCAGCGTATGGAAGAAGAGGAAGAATCGAAACATTTTTTTGAAGAGTAGATTTCGTGTATGTTTTCAATAAATTAGAAGGGCAATAAGGTCATTTTGCACCCTTTTATATATTTTTCGCTAATTCTGGGTACGCAATAAAATGTTATTTTGCGGTGGATTTTTCATAAAAGTTTTGCAATTTTTGGATATTTGATAAATTTACCCATATTTCTATTATAAAATTTAAAATTTCTCCTCCAACTTTTAATAAAAGACGTGCTATATGTGCTTGGTCCCCTCACTATTTATAGTGGTTTCCTCTTTATTTTAGGCTTTATTTTACCCCTAAAAATATTATTTTTACAAAAATGAAAATACAAAGTCGAAAAAAAGTAACCAATCTTAAGTTAACCATTTTCCAAACTCTAGCTGTTGCTACCGTGAGAAATGGTAGGAACGATTTAAAAGGGGAGGAGGGCGGACGGTGAGAGAGGGAAGCGGTGGGGTAATATAGCAGCAATAACGACAAGTTCAACTTTTGGATGTGTTAGAGTTAGGTTATTTTTATAAGAGAAATTTTGACTTACCCCCCACTTGCATAACCCATATTAAGGGTGCACCCCACAGTTTTGTAAAAATTGAAGGGTCCCCCAACTTTGAACGAAAACCGTCCAGAACGGACGATCAACAGGTTTGACCAAAAAAATTTGACGAAAATACCCCTTCCCTAATTTCTTCTTCATTTTTCTTCAACCCCCCTTCCCTGCCACTATTGCACGCCGCCCCCACCGGCCGCTGCCCTCCCCCCACACTCCCGCAACAACAACAGACGCCACCACCGCCACCGTACGCCGTTCCCCCCAATCGCTCACCCCCGCCGCTGCTCCCCTCCCCGCTGCTACATGTCGCAGTCGCCGCTGTTGTTGATTCTTGCAGCCGTCGTCGCTGTTGCTTCCCGCCACCGCCGCTGCTACGCGGAGAGGGGGGGAAGGAGACGGTAGTGGAGAAGGGGAGAGGGAGGCGATGGCGGGGAGGGAGAGGGGGTTATCGCGACCCGCACCCAAGCTAGGGGCACAAGTACGTGGTTACGACCAGCCTACGTCGCAGAATCGACGGTAGAACGTTATATAGGTCGTCTGTAAATACTACAACTAAACAGTATATGGGTACCTGTCATCTCCGTACGGAGGAATATAATATGGCATAACTCAATCACAAGATAAAACTAAGATAGATAGCACGGAATGAAAATATGATAGAAGTGAAAACAGGAAATGAGTTCAAGATCCAACACAAGCCCAGAGATATAAACACATCACAGAGTCACAAAATATAATATAAAATACAACAGTCTAAAAATACTAGCTGGATCGCAGTCTAGGCAAACCTAACTAAGCTATACTTGTCCAGGTGTGCAAAGTCTAGTGGCTCAACTATCAGGCCACAATCCTGGACTAAGTCTCCATTTACCTCGACCCCATAGTAGGTCGAGCAGTCTGCCTCGGAATCATCTGTAATATATCAACGATATCCTATCAGAAAAATGAGCAAATACAAACACTAACAGCAGTTCCATATGAATTAAAAAATTCTATAAGAGACAATTATATAGAAATATAAGACAAAATCAATAAGAAATATATAACAGGATGTAAGTCCTAAATATCATAACATGGTAAGAAAAGTACTGAATGTAGAACTGAGTAGGATATATGATGTAATAAAGTAAAAATAAATATGCCATGAATTATTAGAGAGTTATGCGATCGGCTTGGAAAATCGGACATGCTATACACTTAGCCCGACAATCACAAGAAAATCACTAGAAAGGGTCATGTCGGCCAACCTAGATAACGAGCACAAGGAATAAGATCTTGCTACACCCTACGTGAAGTGAGGGTGGCGCAAGCACAAGAATATAGTGACATGGTGGTATTGATCACATAGCCCCTAATAATTCCCCATCCTCGAGTAGTATGATGGATCCGGACATGACACATCATGACACAGGATTCAAAAGCAGGGAACCACCCTACTCCCAAATCGGTGTCTATATAAGTACAGAAAACAAGATCGAACAATGTACCAATATACCAGGAAATC
>JANAVB010032018.1:1227664-1345164 GCA_029216955.1 Iris pallida
TCTCAGCTGCGTCCACTACCATCTCTGGTCCAAGCAGCACTCTCTCGCCGACATCATCCCATAACAAGGGAGTACGGCATCTCCGTCCGTATAGAGCCTCGAATGACGACATCTCTATATTGGCCTGATAGCTATTGTTGTAAGCAAACTCTACCAGGTGAAGATGGTCCTCCCAAGAACCCCCGAGATTAAGCACACACGTGCGAAGCATATCCTCCAATGTCTGGATAGTACTCTCTGACTGTCCGTCTGTCTGAGGATGATAAGCGGTACTAAACTTGAGCGAGGTGCCCAAGCTAGTCTGCAAACTCCTCCAGAAGTGGAAAGTAAAATGATTATCCCGGTCTGAAACTATGCTCACAGGAACCCTGTACAATCTCACGATCTGACGAACGTACAGCTCTGCTAGCCTCTCCATAGACAAACACACTTTGAAAGGCAAAAAGTGGGCCGATTTGGTCAATATATCAACTATGACCCAAATTGCGTCTTTTCCTCCAGGAGATCGTGGAAGTTCGGACACAAAGTCCATGGTGATGTGCTCCCACTTCCACTCAGGAATGGTTAGTGGCTGTAGCAACCCACCAGGCCTCTGTCTCTCGGCCTTCACCTGCTGACATACCAAGCAGCAAGATACAAACTAAGCTACCTCGTGCTTCATGCCATACCACCAGACATGCTCCCTCAAATATCTGTACATCTTGTTGGGCCCAGGATGCATAGAGTACTGAGAACGATGTGCCTCAGGAAGAACCTCTTCCCGAAGCTCTCCACTCGGAACGCACAATCTAGCACCGTGCCTCAACGACCCATCTTCGGCAATAGAGAAATCGTCGAACAACCCTGCCCGCACCTGCTCCCTGATGCTCCTTAGGAAAACATCATCATACTGTGCTGATATGACTCTGTCCATCAACTCAGACTGAATCAGTAAACCCTACATCTGTACCTCAATGCCCGAAACAATCACCTCGATACCCAAACTGTCCAGGTCAGCCAAAAGATGACGATCTACCGTCAGATACATAGCTACTGGATACATGCTCAAGGCATCTGCAATTACGTTGGCCTTTCTTGGATGGTACTGCAAAGTGATATCGAAGTCCTTTATCAGCTCGAGCCACCGTCTCTGCCGCATGTTCAGCTCCTTGTAAGTGAACACGTACTTCAAGCTCTTGTGATCAGTGAAGATCTCAATCCGCTCTCCATACAAATAGTGTTTCCACAACTTTAAGGCAAAGATAACAGCAGCCAACTCCAGATCGTGAGTCGGGTAGTTCTTCTCATGTGACCGTAATTGCCTAGATGCATAGGCAATCATCTTTTCGTGCTGCTGAAGAACACAACCCAAACCCCCTGCTAGAAGCGTCGCTGTAGATCGAGAAATCACCCATTCCATATGGTAATGTCAAGATCGAAGCTGATGTCAACCTCCTCTTCAGCTCATCGAAGGTGGCCTGACATTCCTCAGTCCAGACTAACTCCATGTCCTTCCTGGTGAGTCTAGTCATCGGCTCCGCAATCCGCAAGAAGTCCTGGACGAACTTCCGATAATAGCCAGCTAAACCCAGAAAGCTCCGAATCTCGACAACTGAACTAGGTGTAGACCAAGACTCCACTGCTGCAATCTTATTTTGGTCCACAGAGATCCCGTGCTCGGTCACAATATGACCCAAGAACTCGACCTGGTCCAAGAAGAACTCGTACTTTGAAAGATTCTTGTACAACTGCTCCTTCCTCAGGGTCTCAAGCACAATCCTCAGATGCTCCTCATGCTCCTCCGGCCTCTTCGAGTAGACAAAGATGTCATCTATGAAGACCATCACGAACTTGTCAAGGTACTGATGGAATACCTTGTTCATCAAGTTCATGAACACTGCTGGGGCATTGGTCAACCCAAATGGCATGACAGTGAACTCGTAGTGGTCGTACCGAGTCCGAAAAGCCGTCTTCGGAATATCTTCCTGCTTTACCTTCAGCTGATGATAACCGGACCTCAGGTCTATCTTCGAGAACACCTTCGTGCCGCTCAACTGATCGAACAAGTCGTCAATCCTCGGTAATGGATACTTGTTCTTGATAGTGAGGTTGTTGAGCGCTCTGTAATCGATACACATGCGTACCGTACCATCCTTCTTCGGTACAAACAGAACTGGCACACCCCAAGGTGATAAACTGGATCTGATAAATCCCTTGTCCTGCAGCTCGTCGACTTGCTTGCTTAGCTCTGCCAACTTGCTGTTGTTGACCCTATAGACGTGCTGTAAAATAGGCTCAGCGTCCGATACTAAGTCTATAGAGAACTCAACGTCTCTATCTGGCGGCATCCCAGGCAACTCCTCAGGAAAGACATCCGTGAAATCAGCTATCAATGGATGCAGCAATGTCTGCCCTGCCAGCTAAGCTCCAAAAAACCCATCTACCGGCTCAGCTGCTCCCCTGGTAAACACAAACTCTAGCTCTCCTGGTAGCCTAAACAGAACCCTACCTCCTCTACAATCTATACTAGCATGGTGCATGCTCAACCAATCCATTCCGAGTACCATGTCGTACCTCGAAAGAGGAATAACGAGCAAGCACGCACTCAAATTCCGGCCACCCAATATAACTCTCTGCCCCTTGCAGATATTACTAACCAGGATAATGTCTCTCCCGGTCAATATCTTGTAAGTCCTACCCAGATACTCAGCAATAATGTTGTGTCTTAGAGCAAAGAAAATAGACACAAATCTATGCGTGGCACCAAAATCAAACAAGATAAAGCAGGGAAAGAATCAAGAAGAACGTGACCTGCCACAACATCACCCACCGGCTCTACCTCCTCTGCTATCAAGGCGAACACCCTGTCCACAGGTGCTCTCTTCTGGTGCTGTACGAAGTGCCGTTGCTGGGTCTGGAGTGGAGGACCTCTCTGCTGAGCTGCTGGTCCTTTAGCCTGCTGCACTCTAACCTGGCCTCCTCGGACTCCACGAACGTGGCAATCCTTCAGCTAGTGGTCAGGCGCCCCAAAGTATAGACATACGCCCAACCTCTTCCTACAAGCCTCCCGACTGTGCCCCGGCTTCCTGCAGAAGCCGCACAGAGTATTCTGTCTCTAGCCCAGTCCCTGGTGCTGGTGGGCACGTGCTGGTGCCTGCTGAATCTGTAACTGAGGCTGCTGCTGCTGATACTGGCTCTACTGAAATTGAGGGTGCTTCACTAGCCCCGCACTAGAGCTCGCTCTGAGAACATGCTGCCCCTCTTTGGCTTGAGGCCGAAGTCCTCCTCTGCTATCTGTGCCTCCATCAGTATTTGCTCGAAGGTCGTATCGCGTCGCCCGGAAGTACGAGTGCAAACCGCATGAATAAGGCTCCTCCAAAACTTACGGGCCTTATACCCCTCATTCTGGATCAGATCTGGTACAAACCTACTCAAACGGAAGAACTCCGCTGTATACTCATCCACCGACGAGTTTTTCTGCACCAATCCGACGAATTGGAGCTCCAGAGCTGTCAGAGCCACGTCGGGATAGAACTTCTCCTTAAAGAGCCGCATGAAGTTTTGCCATGACAAACCCCTCACCGATGCACGAGGATCCGTACAAAACCAAGTCAAGACGATATCGAAAAATTGACTCTCCACAGACGTCACCCAAAGCTCTTTCGGGACCTCTGCTAACTTCAGGCTCCGCTGGACATCCTCCAACCAGTCATCTGCATACAGGATACCTTCGGTACCCTTGAAGTCCCTCGGGTTCATCTTCCTGAGATCTAGACATGTGCCAGGCCTCCCCTGACCCTGCTGCTGAACTGTGGCACCTTGAACTGTACCCGATACTACCCTCTTAACTGCTGCTATTGCCATCTGGTAGGAGTTCTCTATCCTCTGCCGTAGCACCTCCGTCTGGCGATGAGATGTGTCAGCCTGATACTGCTGTGCCTCGTTCTGGGCCCTCTGGGTCTGCAACATCTGCTGTAGAAGGGCTATCATCTATTGTGCATCAGTCGGTAGCGGAGGTGGCGGTGGAAGAGTCTCAGGAATGACTATGGACGGTCCCGCAGCTGGAGGTGGAAGACCTCCTGGGACTGTCGCTGCTACTACCGCCTGAAGGGCAAGAACTGAGGTGGCAGCTCCCTCAACTACAGCTCCCGTAGCCGGAGGTGGAGGTCCTACCGGATCGGGCCTCTCTGGAACAGCGCTAGGTCCTGCTGCCTGAGAGCGAGTAATCGTCATCCTGATGATAGATTGAAACAAGGAATCAATATGGCACATGATAAGGAATATCAAAGAAGGACAATTAAATTCAAATACAAAATAGTTGTCATGGTAATCAAAAGATCAGAAATTTCCTAAAACGTGATTGAGTAACTCGTATCATATCCTAGATTCTATGTCCTAATCGCAGGCTCATAATTAGTACTCTAAGTTGAGCACCATTACAAGATCGCATTAATTACGACACAGACCTGCATGGGCTACCACAAAAACGTGTCACGACCCGCACCCAGGATAGGGGCACAAGTACGTGGTTAAGTCCAGCCTACGCCGCAAAATCGGCTGTAGAACGCTGTATAGGTCGTCTGTAAATACTACAACTAAACAGTATAATAGTACCCGTCATCTTCGTACGGAGGAATATAATATGGTATAACTCAATCACAAGATAAAACTAAGATAGATAGCACGGAATGGAAATATGATAGAAGTGAAAACAGGAAATGAGTTCAAGATCCAACACAAGTCCAGAGATATAAACACATCACAGAGTCACAAAATATAATATAAAATACTACGGTCTAAAAATACTAGCTGGATCGCAGTCCAGGCAAACCTAACTAAGCTATACTAGCCCAGGTGTGCAAAGTCTAGTGGCTCAACTATCAGGCCACAGTCCTGGACAAGTGTCCATCTACCTCGACCCCATAGTAGGTCGAACAGTCTGCCTCAGAATCATCTGTTATATATCAACGGTATCCTGTCAGGAAAATGAGCAAGTACAAACACTAATAGCAGTTTCATATGAATTGACAAATTCTATAAGAGACAATTATAATGAAATACAAGACAAAATTAAAAGGAAATATATTACAGGATGTGAGTACTTAATATCATAACATGGTGAGAAAAGTACTGAATGTAGAACTGAGTAGGATATATGATGCAATAAAGTAAATATAAAATATGCCATAAATTATTAGAGCGTTATGTGATCGGCTTAGAAAACCGGACATGCTATCCACTTGATCCGACAATCACAAGAAAATCACTGGAAAGGGTCATGCCGGCCAATACGTGAAGTGAGGGTGGCGCAAGCACAAGAATATAGTGACAGGGTGGTATTGATCACATAGCCCCTAATAATTCCCTATCCCTAAGTAGTATGATAGATCAGGACATGACACGTCATGACACGGGATTCAAAAGCAGGGGGCCAGCCCACTCCCAAATCGGTGTCTATATAAGTACAGGAAATAAGATCGAACAATGTAACAATATACCAGAAAATCCAGGAATAACATCTCATGTCAGGATCCGACGTATACTAGTCCGTGAAACATCATGTCGGAAAATCAAGTAAGACACTACAACTGAATCGGATATAGCAGATATCAAGACAACGAAAACTATTAGTGAATGTACTCGCCTGTGGTCCTGAGCTGATAAGATGAACAGATGCCCAGAGTAATCACAGACCTAAAGATGAGATACCACAAGTCAAAACAGGATTTAATAATGAAAGTGAAGCTAATTAAGTCATGATTGTAACGACCCAGAACCAAAATACTGGAGAGCGGGGGCGTACATAGCCAGCTACGTATATTGAAGTGCAACCCACCTCGCTATACGGTCATGGCTGTCTAGATACATGAGGGTTTAACTACAAGCCAACAGTCTCTTATGGTCATGAACAAGCCTATTGTCTCAATCTCAAGCAAGCAATAATAGTTACAAGATATCAGAGCACCAAATATATAATAGCAAGGCGTCCCATACATTACATATTGGATGATCATGAAGCTAGTCGTACAAAATGTCAAGACTAGCAAGAGTTCATGAGTCATACATGATCAACCCCAGGATCTGTCAATCATGTTACAGCCCGTAGGCAGACAGTAAATAAAGGTGCAATACGAGCTAACACGTGCTCGTCGGCTAAACGTCTCAAAAGAATAATTTTTACAATAAAGTGGGAGGTCAAAAAGAAATCCACTCGTTGCCAGGGTTACGCCTGGTGGTCACCATCTAGCTGGAAGACAGGTGGATCCTCTGGTGCTGCTCCGATATCTGGCCACACAAAACCAGCTGGGTCAGACCCCAAAAAGAGTAAGTGACACAAAGGAGGCTTCACTTAGGAACTAAAACCAGTATATCATAATAGAATATTAAAGATAAATAATAAATAAAGAACTGATAATAATAGAGATAACAACAGTAAACTGAGTACGAAGAAACCATTCAACTAGCCAGGTCACAACCCTTAAACCAGACAAGGACCGGGGTTGCAGCCCTTCACCTGAATAGAAACCCGTCTTAAATACTATTGGTACAGTAAAGACAATAAACGAAGAGAGGGCACATATCTGCTCCGGGAGCCAGGTTACAACCCTTAAACCAAACAAGGACCGGGGTTGTAACCCTTCGCCTGAACAGAACTGGACCCCTGATCTTTATTGCTAAGGCCAGTATAAATAATCATGGTATTAAGGTAAGGTAAAACATGACGAACATGACATGGGGTTGAAATAAGATAATAAACGAAGAGAGGACACAGAACTACTCCGGGAGCCAGGTTAAAACCCTTAAATCAAACAAGGACCGGGGTTGTAACCCTTCGTCTGAACAGAACTGGACCCCAGATCGTTATTATTAAGGCAAGCATCAATAATCATGTCATGTCACAATCTTGCATAGGATCAGGATAAGACTAAGCTGGAATAAACTCCATCCAATCAATCATGGCCAATCAAGAGTACGACTTGATAACTATAACTAGATAGGGTTATCACATGCCTAGTTACTAGCAAAATGCAATGAGATTATCCCAACAGCTACAAGCCCTGCAGACCATCCGGTTATTCAGGTCGAATGTCCGTTTATGAAGAATGCAACACGTGACTATGTGCTAGAAATGTGTCCTACTCGTCAGTAGGCTACAAGTCCACTGGAACGCTCAGATAACGAAATTGCCTGTAGCTGAGAAATCTCTTCATGACTACTAGATTATTCTAGTTATTAGCCTTAGTTGAATTCAGTAGGTACCCCTGACCGTGGTATTCAGGGGTCCCTGTCCTAGACATGATGCAAGACAAGACTGGTTTATTTGTACAAGCACAATCGTCCACGGTATCAAGAGGGGGATTACTAGCATGTCGAGATAGCCGTCGCAACGGCGTTCTAGATTACATGTCATATTTACTTGTCAAGAGTGCGCCACGACGGACCACTATCATGCTCTATCCTTACATTATAATAAATGAGAAAAATTGCATAAAATAGCTAATAACATGCTATTGAAGCCAAGGAAAAGATCTATCACTATCATGCTCTATCATGCTCTATCCTTACATTATAATAAATAAGAAAACTATGCAGCACCCTCATATATGGCTCGGACACTATGCGGTACTATACGGTATTCCCATATGCAGTTCGGATACTATGCAGCACTATGCGGCACTATACAGCACCCTCATATGCGGCTCGGACACTATGCGACACTATGTGGCACTCCCATATGTGGCTCGGATACTATGTAGCACTATACGGCACTATACAGCACCCTCATATGCGGCTCGGACACTATACGATACTATGCAACATTCCCATATGTGGCTCGGATACTATATAGTACTATGCAGTACTATGAAACACCCTTATATGCTGCTCGGACACTATACAGCACTATGCGGTATTCCCATATGCGGTTCGAATTCTATGCAGCACTATACGACACTATGCAGCACCCTCATATGCGGCTCGGACAATATACGACACTATGCGGCATTTCCATATACGGCTCGGATACTATACAGCACTATACGGCACTATGCAGCACCCTCATATGCGGCTCAGACACTATTTATCGTCACTGCCAGAATCAGCACAGTTGAAGAAAAAAATGGCCAAAAATACTTTTGGCCATAACTTCCTCAAAACAAGTCGAAATCTAACTTTTTAAAGATCTATTTTGGGTAAAATCGAATTCTCTACAACATGGAACGATTAAAACATAAAAATAATGAAGTTTAATAGATCAAAACCCAAGAAAATCGAAATTGATATAAACTTAGATCTACAAAAAAATATTTATCAAAATGAAAAATGCCAAGTTCTAAAGTATCTTAGAATCTCGCGAGGAAGACAATAGAACAACAAAAATAAAATTTTTCCATGAAGCAAGTTGCACTTGTCTAAGCTTCTCTTGGTAGGTGCAGAAGTTAAGAGAAAAAAGATGAAGAAATAAATGGAGAGTAAAGAGGAGAGAGAAGGGGGGTTGGGTTTTAAATGATGATGGTGGTGGTAGGTAGGAGTTTTCTTTTGGTTCATGATGAACCAAAAAGCAAACCAAACCAAGCTAAACCGAACCAAGCTAAGCCATAACCAATGAAATGCCAAAGTAACCATGCCAATGCAACATGCTAAAAATAAAACCATGACTAGCTAACCATGACTAATAAAAATACGGACCGAAAATATGTACACGTATACGAAAATACATAACACAGATTTCGAGGATGACAACTCTACCCACCTTAAAAGAATTTCGTCCTCGAAATTTAATTAAAGAGGCTAGAGGTGTCAAGACAAGTTACACTATCAGATGTAATCTACAGCTAAGCAATCAATCAAGCAATCAAATATGCAAGCAAGAATTCGAAGTGTAAGGCATAAAAAAGACTTTATACCTCACGAGTCAAACAAGTCGGGATACCGCGATCGGATATCATCCTCACGCTTCCATGTTGACTCTCCCAAAGAGTGATGACCCCAAGCAACACAGACTAAACTGATAGTCTTGTTCTTGAGGATCTTCTCTCTTCGGTCCAATATGGATACAGGCCTCTCCTCATATGAAAGGTCGGTACCAACAACCAATTCCGAATGATCCAGGATGTGGTTCGGGTCCATGATATACCATCGCAGTTGGGATACATGGAATACGTCTTGCACCTCACGTAGCGATGGTGGAAGAGCGAGACGATAGGATACATCTCCTACTCGATCTAGAATGTCAAATGGCCCTATATACCTAGGACTAAGCTTTTCCTACACGCCGAAACGAATGACGCTACGGTTAGGCAAAATTCTCAGAAATACATGGTCGCCGACAGAAAACTCAAGTGGGCACCGATGAGAATCGGCCCAATAACGCTGGCGATCTTTGGCAACTCGAAGATGATCTCTGACTCTCCTGACCACCTCAACGGTCTGAGCAATCATTTCTGGACCGAGCATCTGCCTCTCTCCGACATCGTCCTATGCTAGCGGGGATCGGTACTTCCTACCATACAGTGCCTCGAACGGTGCCATCTGTGTTGGCCCATTGGTCATGGTCACACCTGATTTTAATAATTGATCAAACTCTGTCTCGATATAAATACAAGTCAATTCAGATGTTTACTTACGACGTTTTGGACACTGCTCAACAATGGATATTTACTATGCTCAAGATCGAAGCTGTTCCGAAGCTGTTTGCCATTCAGAATGTACTTCCTGTTAAGCTATGTAATTTTTCATTTTATTGAGTCTAGGAATACATTGTATACCGAGTCGTACTGGCAAATAGACTATCCAAAAATATTTTTCAAAGCCATCCTATTCTTTTACAAATGACCTACGTTTTTGAAAAACATCATTTTTACAAAAAGCTTCTGAAGGACTTTTCAAAAAGCCACAATTAATTTTTCTCAAAAATGAACTGACAGAACCCTAGCAGAACTCGGTCCGAGTTCGGCCAGAGTTCGGCCAGAGTTTGACCAATTTGAACGTTAGTGAACGTTGGATTTTGAACTTGGTCATCCTTCAGTTGCGGTTTGTTACAAAGAGTTCTGTCCGAATTCTGTCCGAATTCTGTCAGAGTTCTATCTTTGGAAAAACTATAAATAGAGACGTATTTCGATCATTTCAATTTACCTATTCACTTTCAATCTCTTCTCTTCCTGAGCTTACATTCTTCCAAAGAGTTTTCAAAAAGCTTATATTTTTAAATCCCAAGCCAGTTACAATCCTCTAGTCAATTTGCCAGTGCGGTACGGTCTAGAAGTTTCAAAGAGATTGTAATCAGAGGCTTGATAGAAGATACAACTTTTTACAATTAAAGTTGGTCGAGTTCTTCGTATCAAAGCTCGCGTCTGTAGAAGTTGCAAGGACTTCGTATGAAAACTTGTAGGATTTTCCAATAGTGGATTCAACTGGAAGCTAGAGTTCTTTCGACTGGACTAGTCCTCACAAGAGGAAAACCAGTATAAATCTCGGTGCTTGCGTTTGCTTTCTGATCACTTTTTATTTCTGTCATTTACTTTATGGTTATTATTATATCTGTAATCTAACTGATAACAAGATTTTTTTATTAGCAATATTCTGCTGCCTACTCTATTCATCCCCCTCTAGAGTATTCTGCTTTACGATTTCGTTCCCACAATTGGTATCAGAGCAGGTTATATTGGTAAAGCAAGGTAAAATTATAGTTATATTTAATTGTTATATAGATCACAGTATTACACATGACAACTGTGAAATTCACAAGTGAAGGCCAAGCCACAAACAGACCTCTACTGTTTGACGGCACAAACTACACTTATTGGAAAATACGTATGAGTTTCTTTCTGAAATTTCTTGATTTTGACTTATGGCTATAGTTATTGATGGCTATAAAAAGCCACCTCGTATTAATGTTGATGGTGTTTTAGTTGAAAAACCCCATGACAAATATACAGAGGAAGAAAAGAAAAAGGCCAGTCTTGACGCACGTGCTATTAACACTTTATTTTGTGCCTTAATAGAACTGACTTCAACAGGGTGTCTACTTGCACAACATCAAACGAAGTGTGGAAACTTATCGAAGTAACCCACGAAGGAACAACACAAGTCAAGGAGTCAAAGATCAGCAGACTTACTCAGGAGTACGAGGCATTGAAAATGAAGCTAAGTGAATCAGTCACTCAGATGTTTACAAGATTCTTGGATATTGTAAATTCTCTGTCTTCAATAGGCAAGGATTGCAGTAACCATGAAAAGATTCGCAAACTTCTACGAGCCCTTACAAAGAACTGGATTCCAAAGGCTACTGCAATCATTGAAGGGAACGACCTCTCAAAAATGTCTCTAGAAACACTCATGGGTAAGTTACTCACTCACGAGTTAGAACTTCAAGACTTTGAAGATGCTACACCAAAGGAGAAGTCAGAGAAGACGATCGCTCTCAAGGCTCAACATAGAAGAACCATCAAAGATGATTCTGACGACAGCGACTCCGACTCTGAAGATCAAGCTCTTCTGGTAAGAAAATTTAAGAAGTTCATGAGATTTAACAGGAGAACAAAGGACAACAAAGACAACAACAAAAACAACAACGAGGAAGATCCTATTTGCTACGGATGCAAGAAGAAAAGACACATGAAGAAACATTCTCCCTCAGCATCATCATCAAAGAAAAGCAACAAATATGACAAAGACTACCTGAAGAAATCTACATCAAGAAAGTACGCCAACACAAGCATATGACATGAAAGTGAAGCCAGCGACTCAGAAGATGAACAATCAGATGACGCTGCAAATGTATGCTTGATGGCTTGTGATCAGGTAATTACTAATCCTTTATTTGATCCTTATGATGATTTCACCTTTGAACAACTAGGAGAGGCTTTCAGTGAACTGTTAGATGATTACAGAAAACTGCGTAGCAAATATAAAACCTCTAAGAAGGTACTCAAAGAGTACAAAGGTGAAATAGGAAGACTTATCGACCTAGTAGATCTTGTTAGAGATAATGACTCTTCAAATGAGTCTGGTGAGCTTTCTTCTATTAAATTGTTGTTACATGAAACTGTTAAGCTATTCAAAGAAAAAGACCAAACTATTATCCAGTTAAAGGAAGACCTATCTAAGGAGAGAAAGAGTCTCCAATGTGCACAGGTCAGATTAGAATCACTCACATCTGACTATACTAGATTATATGACACTTCCAAAAAGTTGGAAATTAGTTTAGGAAAACGGCCTGAAGTTGCTACTTCCTATTCTAACACGTGTCAATTACCGAATCATCGGAACACGCCCAACACTATCAGACCAAACCATACCAAGACTATGCCCAAGCAGACTAATAGGCATGCATTCTTCTATACTAGAAAACCAAAACCTACCAATCATGCACCTCATACTACTTTCAACACTCAACATGCTAAATGTCATTATTGTGGCCTCATTGGTCATATATATTCTGCATATAGAATCAGAAAGTTAGTAGATTTAAATATTTATGCATGGATACCGAAAACTAACCAGTCAGGACCCTACAAGAAATGGGTAGCAAAAGTTTTATCTGCAAATTATTTTGTAGGTGGGACGCCCTTCACATGCTAGGAGCAAATGGATCCTCGACAGCAGTTGCTCACGACACATGACCGGTGATGCTTCATTATTCGCAACACTGTCGAAGAGGAATAAAGAAGGATACGTCTCCTTCGGTAATAATTTAAGAGGGTACATAATCGGTATCAGTGACATTGGTAAGGCTCCCTATTCAGTGATTAAAGATGTTTGTCTAGTTACTGAGTTAAAACATAATCTGCTCAGCATAATCCATTTAGCTGATCACGATTATGGTATTAACTTCGTAAAAGATAAATGTACTATAATTGATAGTTCAACTGGTAGCACTATATTTGAAGGTATTAGGGAAGACAATATATATGTATTCTATTTGTTGGAAGATGCTAACACAGCCGGTAGATGTTTGATGGCCAAAAGCGTTGAGAGTCAACTATGGCATATGAGACTCGGTCATGCAAACATGGATACAATTTTAAGATTATCTACGAAAAAGTTGGTACGCAGCATACCGGACATTTCTTTCAAGAAGGATACGGTATGTAGTGAATGTGAAAAGAACAAAGCCACCAAATCCGCATTCAAATCCAAGAACGCTGTAAGTACCACTAGACCTTTATAACTGTTGCACATGGACTTATTTGGACCCAACAAAATTGCTAGTCTAGGTGGTAAGTTATATGCATTTGTCATTATAGATGATTTCTCTAGATATACATGGATTTATTTTCTTGCACGCAAGAATGATGCATTATCAGAATTCGTCACCTTTTGCAAGAAAGTACAGAATAAAAAAAGGTTCATGATTACTCGCATTCGTAGTGATCATGATGGCGAATTTGAGAATGCAGAATTCAAGCAATTTTGTGACACATACGGTTATTTGCATGAATTCTCTTGCCCTAGGACTCCGCAACAAAATGTTGTGGAACGTAAGAACAGAACTCTGCCTGAAATGGCTAGAGTTATGTTAAACCAGTTTAGTTGTCACGACCCGTTACCCAAATTGTTGGGCCAGGCCGAGCCATGTCCAGCCTACGCTTGGTTAAAACGTAGTAAGCTGTTCTATGAATAGAAAATAAAGGATCTAAGCAACTAATAGTTCTAAAATCATATTTAAAGTTCATCACAACACAGCATCTATAAGCGAAGGTAACATAAGCACAGACTTAATAATACACTTTACAAGTATCTAACTGGAGACAAAGTCCAGTATCCAAATATAAGTACAAACCAAAATCTAAGTCTCAAAACACATGAAAGATAACTAAGTAAGGTTCCCCGCTGGGGCCTCTTCTGGAGCCAAGGCCAGGTCCTCAAAATCAGTGCCATAATATATAACACATAGCATTTCCTTCTCAGAAAGTGTACCTACAATGTTATCCTGTCAGGACGGGAGCAAGTACAACCTCTACAATTAAAGTACTGAATATATAATGAAAGAGATGTACAACAAGAAACATGGTGTGATTAGTCTATAAAATAGGAAATATTGGAAACATGGCCTCATGGTACAACTGGAATCACAGTATCACAGTAACATAGGGAACATGGCATATCTGGAATCATGGTCACTACAACAGATATGGGATACGATAGCGTGCTCAGAACGCTGTAGAATGCCTATTATAGCGTATTCTGTCCGCTATAAATGTTCCAGCTATAATTGCCCCATGTACAAGAACGCTATAAAGTTATAGCGTTCATGAACGCTATTGATGCATTATAGCGTTCCATGGTGCTATAGACAGGTTATAGCATTTAAGAACGCTATACCAACGTTATAGCATTTAAGAACGCTATAGGAAAGTAACAGCATTCATGAACGCTATTGAGTTACTATAGCGTCCATGAACGCTATATACTTATTATAGCATTGACAAATGCTATAGAGTTTACATAGCATTTATGAACGCTATAGTTTCTTAATAACGTTTGTTAACACTATAAGTTATTTATGGCATTCGTGAACGCTGTTGATGTTTAATTGCGTTCCTGTATGTTATTGTTTGTTAATAGCTTTTCGATGCAAATTGGTTTTTATAGCGTTTCTTTTTTGCTATTATATGTGCACCAATAGCATGTCAGAATGGTATTGCAGAATGCATTAGTGTAAAAAAATAATTTATATCAGAATAGTATTACAGCACATCAAAATAGCATTGCAGATATATAGAGTGCCACAGATATCTATTACATATATACACAAAATGCGGGTATTCAAAAATTTAAATGCTTCTCGACGAATCAATCACAGAATGAATTTCGAACGTAAGTAAATTCATTAATTTCACTGTCAAGAACATTCAAAATCTTTTATAATTTCTCCAAAATTAAACATTAACAGCGTAGTCAACGTTTAATTGATTCCATACATATATCCGAAATTTTGTATATCCAAAATTTAGCTCGAACCCTTCGATCCTATCCACAACCAAAGCTCCTCAAAAATCCTCTTACTTCATCCAACCTACACAAATATAGGGGAGAACCATTAGTGTTCCTGGTTAATAAACATGTAGTTGAATTTATGAGTTAGCTATCAATAGAAAATTGCCTAAAATTCTATGAGTTATAATCAACCAAACAACTGGAATCCATTGTCAGTTGAATTTATTAGTGATCCATTCATATCCATACATACTTAGCAAGTCCAATTTTCGTAAATCCGGAGGCATTATCTTGCACATTTATTTTCTCCCCTTTACTGGGGATAGGGATGTTGTTGTATCGTTACCAGTCTCTAACGCCTTCCTGCTCACAATCTTATAGATCTGAGTCAAAACCTCAGTAAAAGCATTTTCCACATCAGTTGCTTTAAGTACATAAGTCAAATTGAGAGGTCAGTTGACATAATGGTTTATTTATATAAATTTACAAAAAAAAAAGTTTGTACAACGACTAAATAAGAAAATTGAAACTCGTTGAATGTCACAAGAAGCCGACTAAAAGTTTATGCAACAATAAATAAGTAAATCATGGTATAACATGTGGGGAAATAAAAAGTTTCAACTATAACTAACATGTCAATGCCAGAATACTGATTAAGCATGAAAATTAAATATACCTAATATAAACTTATATAAAATTAATGCTCAAGATCAGAACACATAACATTCCAAAATTTTCTTATATAAAATCATGACATAACAGGTGGGGGCTTTGACATCACTTCTCTTGCCAGTTCAAAGTCAACAATCTTAATAGTGTTATTTGGAACCAACAAATTTTCTACATAAATGTACAGATTTCCTACATTGCAAACTTGATGCTCCTGATTATGCTCTTTATTTCTACTAAGCTACTACTGATAGGTTTACTTATGATTCGATTAAAATCTTATAATTCAGCCAGTAAGAATTACCTTCATTAATGTTTTCACAGGCTCTGGAGGAAGCTCTATCGCGCCAAGAGGAGTTTGTTGCTTACCTTGAAAGGAAGAAGAAGAAGAACAAGTTGGTAAGGTTACGATTTAACTCTTATAGATTGACTAAAAAATACATCTGTATACCTTTTCTATCATCAGCCTGCACGACGTAATACCCACTGGTTAAAAAAATCCCACCAATTTTTTAGGATCGTAAGAAAATCAACAGTTATTAAAAGCATATGTAAATGTAGATGCATGGTAATATGTTGAGAACAATGCAAGTTAGTAGTTCATTTATGATCATCAACTCGTACAAGTTCATGTCCTGATGTAAATATCCATTTTTGTGTATATACAAAATTAAATGCATATATTAACATAAAAAATAAAAGTTTCTGAGAAGCAAGAAAAGCATGTAATAATTTATCCTGATACCTTCTCATGATCTCATATGTTTAAAAAACCATCATCAGTGGCACTTACAAATACTGATGCTTTTTCCTATGTGAATTCAAACTTCGTCAGTGAAGCATAGTTCAGATTACATTGTAAAAACTAGAAAAAGAAAAGCAAGATTACATTATAATAGACCTTTTGTGTCACCTTGGGGCAAGCCCAGCAAAGCAAGATTTTGAGCAATAGTTGAGGTGGGGAAATGCAGAATTTAGAAAATTGCGGTTTTGTTGATGCTTTCCAAAGATTTTATCACAGAGATCTTCTATTTCGCTAGAATTATGCTAGCTCCGTACTCATATACAATGGAAAAAGTCGTATTCATTGTAAGAGCATTTACAATGGAAAAACTGATACTCATTGTAAGATCATTGAAGGAAAGGTTGGTCATAAAGTTGGAGATGATGAAAGAGTTGATCAATTCATAGTAAATATTTTTGAATATCAACAATTGGATTCGTCTGAATGAGAAGCCAAGCGACCAACAACATCTCATTGATTGGTTTATTGATGCCACGCCAACAGACTTACAATTCGAGCTCATTAAGGCGCTTTAACTTTCTCACATGGTATGAGCTAATATCTCAAGCGCGCAACATGAAAGATGAGTTACTGTTTTCATTATTAAGCTAATCCTAGGAGAACCTTGCTCTAGAACCATCCCTCCCTCTCCCTCATATGTGTGTCCCATGAAAATCATTTCATCTATTAAAAATCAAGTAGAACAAGTGTATGTGTGTGTGTGTATTTATGAGTACACACTGTTAGAGAAGAGAACTAGGAATTGATAGTTTTCGGTATTCAAGATTAATCATTCATTATGGTCAAGATTTTGAAATGATATTGTTCAAAGACTTAAAATATGATAGTTGAAATGGAGAAGCACTTTGTAATCGCAAGATACCCTTGAATTGAAAGGGAAAAAAATTCTCTTAAATAGCTATAACAATTTATTGATCAGAGTCTTGGGCAATTGAAAAGCATGTCTAGAAAATGAGCATAGCTGAAATAAGAAGGCTTAGATGGATGAGTGCCAGTATGTTGAAAGAGAGGATTACAAATGAGTATATTTATGGGACGTTTGAGGTGGCACCAATTGAGGATAATAAAAGAAAATATCGTCTCTAAGTGGTTTGGACATTTGAAACAAAGATCAATAGGTGTGCCGGTTAGGAGAGATAAGATATTAGTTAAAGGAGCTGATAGAAGTAGGGGTTGTCCTTAATGTGACTTTGGGTTTATTCTATGAAGAAGGAGATGGTTCTTGTTAGTGTTACATAGTATATGGCATTAACAGAGCTGAGTGGAAGAAAAGGTTTTAAATTATGTCCCTGAAAGTTTGGGATAAAGGCTTTGCTATGCGAATGTACTACTGGGTGCATAACAAAATAAAGATGTTGCATAACCATAAATTTGCTGCAGTATTATAGGGACAAAATGGCTGGCTGGAGCATCACCAATAAGAAATGGATTGCAAAAATACCACAATACAGTAAAATGGCTAATCTTAATAAGGTGAACATAGAAAAGTAGCAACTGGGAGATTATAAAATATTGAAAAGTAATACATCTGATATGGGGAAGGTTCTGATTTTTTTTTGTGGTTGTTCAACAATGATAATTAATGCATCCAATATTAATGAATACACCAGTAGTAATGAAAGATAGCTTAGTGCATCTAGTTCCTGCATTGAAGCTTCCAATACACCCTATCAAACACTAATCAGAGGGTTTACCAAGGTTAAAGACAGAATTGCAATTTCCTGTATTATATAATGTTATGTTTCAATATACGTACTTTTATACTAGATAAGAACCAAAAATATTATAAATCCAGGATAACTCGAATTCTCAGAAGTGCCAACTTTATCTCCTTTTATAACAATGGAAACAATAAAGAATGTTATAGAAACGTACCAAACTCGAAATATCCTCCCCACTTTTGGCGTCATCCTCTTTTGCCACTTCGAAAAGTTTTCCACCATTATCTTCAATAATTTTTATATATCTTGAAGATTACAATATTACCCCAAATCTCATTGGAACACTATTCTGGTACATAGAATCATTTCGATGGTCTGCAAAGTTTAAGGGAGAAAATACATGTGCATTAGAAATATCTAGGTCAGTAAAATCTGAATTAATGAACCAAATACAAAAAATATTATGCTAAACTACGAATTATCAAACTAAGAAGATGAGCATGCCTCAGCTCCACAGCTCATTGCAGGATCAAGCACATAAACTGCATGAAATAGATTTTTTCGGATGTAGCGGAGCTGACCAGGGAAAGCAGGCATCAATATCCACAACAACAAAAATACAAAATTTTAAATCAAAGTATAGTTTGATCCAGCAATTAAAATGTGTACACCAAATTAACAAACGGAAAAGAAAGTCACCTCATTGATGTTGCTTTGCCATCGTTTGTACATAGAATCTTCCTCCAAATTATTAATGTAATGAACATTAGTTGAATGAAAGTCAACACGGAATAAATTAGAATCAAGAGGAGGTGGTGCTGACAGCAGCTTCTGAATGACATTTTGAGGAAGCTAAAATAATTTAGCTGAGTCAATTGCATGGCAATATTATATAGTGAACAAGTTTGTCAAGAAGATTTAAATGATAAACACTCGTATTAAGAAAATAGAAATTGTGGAGGATAAAGGTTGGGCAGTTACCCATGCACATCGTCTAATTTCATGCTAGAATGTATAGCTTCAACAGTTCCGTAAGTTCACTTGGTAAGTTACAAGGAAAAGTGAGAGATTTTTAGGAAAGGGCCAAATAGAACGACAGAAACTGCTAAGCAGATAGCAGGAATTCACACGGGCGTTGAAATGCCTCTTCTTCCAGGAAAGTCAGAGCAACATGACTGGATTTAGTAACATTGAAAAGAGCAGGTCGCAGATTCTGAAGTTGCAAAGGGTCTAAATAACAACCTAATAACCACTCAATGGATGTTCAGATACTCGTATTTATTTCATGATTACAAAGGTAGTTTCGATATATCTCTACATGTACTGCAGTGAATAAAAAATACAGTTAGAAGGTGTTTTTATTCTAAACATATTGAGCTTACAGAAGAACTGCATGATTGAATGGTGCATCTGTATAATCTACTAGACCAAGACTCCCGAACTAGGGCAACAAAGTTGGATACACAAGATTAATTAGACAAATTATTATTGTGCATTCTAAACTAGCTGAACAAGCAAACATACTAGGACACCAAGCAAACATACTAGGAGACCAGTCAGGAGGCCTGGCATAAGATGAAGACTGACCAGTCAGAGGCCTGGCATAAGATGAAGACTGACAGATACTTTGTCAATACTAAAAAATACCTACAGGTTTTACAAGTAATACTAGAAAGCATTGACAACAATAGACTTCATGTTAAATTTTATTTATTTTAACTTGGACTTGGGAGAAATTTTTTAATTTTCCAAGATCAAGTTTAAACAAACAAAGAGGCAGAAACATGACACCCTGTCAAGAGCTCAGACTATATGGAAGCTAAAGAAAGGAGTTGCACGCTAATATAAAGAGCCTGATTCAGTTAAGTATTGGAGGAAAGAAAACCGTGGCAGCACCAAAAAAGGTTCGCTAGCAAACAATTGGCCTTTTACTTCACAGCAAACATATTTCTACAAAAGTGTAAGTTATGAAATATTTTAAGTTATGATGTCCTTTAAACTTTTCCATGTGACTGTTTTACTATATAAATATGGATAGTTGACTAATAGCCATCTCAGTGTTATAAAACATTTGTAGTCCTTTATGATCAACTTGGATAAAGGTTCGCTATGAAAAGTCTAAAAATTAAGATGGAGTGAAATGGAATACAAAATAATAAAAAAAAGGTCTTTGAAATGTTGAAATAAACGTAACGTAATATACACATCACTTAACCGACAGAGTAATCAAAAAAGAAAAAAAGTTTTGGGCATTTTATATGATATTATGGAAATAAACAAAAAACATCACCTGAAGCTTCAAGAACTGGTCAGCCAACTGTAACTCTTCATGAACCAAATCCATTAACCTACAAGATCCATGATATGTCTTACTACATTAGAAACTTATAATGAAGAATTGGACCTGCTACCGGCAATAATAGAACAAACCAGGTGAGTGATAATATATGGTAACTACTACCATAATATTTAAACTGGAGCGGTATTGTATTATTGGAATTCATATTCTATCATTTTATCATTGACAAAACACCATGAGGGCTAAAGTCAGGAAAGCAGGAGAACTAATCATTTTGGTTTTCCAAGCAAGAAATCTATTGCTCTTTGTAGAGAACTCTATAGCTTCAAGAATTCATAAGAACAGCTGAAAACCTATGTGAGCTTAAGTCAGACCACAATCTCGATATTCTTTGTAAACAGACAAGATATAGGATCCCAGAAAAAGAGAAACTTACTACCCGGAAGGAAAAATATCTATTTGGTAATGGACTAAAAGTCTAAAACAGAAGAAGTAAAGAACATACTAAAATGTTAAACACAGTGTCAACAGACAATTATGGGTGACGTTTTAGTACAAGTCAGAGATGGAGCAAAGTATTACAGGTAAAAGTCTAAAACAGAAGAAGTAAAGAACATACTAAAATGTTAAACACATTGTCAACAGATAATTCTGGGTGACGTTTTAGTACATTTTACTCCCAAGCCATGACACCTGCCACTAACTTTTATTTTCTATGAATGGCCACAGGTTCGTAAGGTCTTGTGTGTGCCCAACAATAGAGCATGGTTGCTGAGACTTGATGGCAACCTAGAGTGACATTTGTATACTGGTGAATGATTTTTATCAAAGCATCAAGTCCAATTGTACCCCATTCTTTTAAACTAACAGAACATACTAAAAGCAACTGTACATAAATAAAGCAGTATAACAAGAGACCTATTATTTTCGTATTTGGATTTACCTACCTCATGTCAACGGCAAAGCAACCGAGAATAATCGCTTGGAAGAAGGGCAAGGGGCGAGTTGCAGAGGCAGAGAGAAAACAACTTCAAAATGTATGAAAAACTATTTGACAAAGACTTAACAGTGGCTTTCCAAAACAATGCAACATTTCCTAGAAAAATTAAAAAAGGACTTTTTTGACTAAAAAATTAGGAAAGGACTTTGTTGAACCTGTGTTATGCCGAATACGTATCACATACTACAATACTTGGAAACTTCATGGATATTTTTGGGGCCACTTCTAATCAAGATGATGTTGGCCCATTGGTCATATGGTCAACCTAATTTTAATAATTGATCAAACTCTGTCTCGATATATGAAGCTAGACAATATGTATCGGACTCTTGGACATGAACAAGAACAGCTATCTACACAGTTCAAGACCGAAGCTATGTTTGCCTGTTCGAGTCTGTATTTCCTTTAAGCAATGTATTATTCATTTTATTGAGTCTAGGAATACGTTGTATACCGAGTCGTACTGGAAAATAGGCTATTCCAAAATGTTTTCAAAATACTTTTAAAATATCCTTTGTTTTGAAAAACATTCATTTAAACAAAAGCTTTAAAAAGGTTTTCAAAAAGGTTTTCAAAAATCATCAAAAACTATGTTTTAAAACCTGACCTAACCCTGACAAAACTCGGCCAGAGTTCGGCCAGAGTTCGGTTGGTGGCCGTTTGATTTTTGAAATCTTCTGAACTTGGTCCTCCTGCAGTTGCGGATTTGACCGAGATTTTCTCAAAGAGTTCTGTCCGAATTCTGCCCGAATTCTGCCAGAATTCTGTCTTTGGAACTCCTATAAATAGAGACACTACAACAAATATGGCCTATAATAGCATGCGCCTAACGCTATAAAAAACCTTCTATAGCATATTTTGTCTGCTATGATCGCCCACGATATAGTATGTCCAGACATGTGAACGCTATAACATTATAGCGTTCATGAATGCTGTAGAAGGTTTATAGCGTTCGTGTATGCTGTTGATGGTTTATAGCGTTTATGAATGCTATAAATACTTTATAGCATTCTAGAACGCTGTATATAGTTTATAGCGTTCGTGATTGCTGTGGATTACTTATAGCGTTTATGAATGCTGTAGATTTTTTATAGCGTTTGTGAATGCTGTGGATGATTTATAGCGTTTGATGAATGGTTTGATTTATTATAGCGTTCATCATATGCTATCGTGCTAGCAGCAATTTAGACGTTTTGAGTGCTATAAACCTACTACAGAATTTCATATTATTTCATATCTGCTACAGAATTTCATATTTCATAACCTGTTTTGTATCACATATAAATAACAATAATCGCAAACAATTTCAATCGCAACTTGCATTTCGATAAATCAAGATATAGTAAAGATTTGCCAAAAAATGAAATGTTTCATTAGAACATTCAAGATATACAAAAGTAGTAGTCATTAAAACATTCAAGATGTAGAAAAAGTAGTTGTACGCCAAAATAAACCATTCCATTTACAAAGTATCTGTAGTCCAAAATAAACCATTCCATTTACAAATATCTGTAGGCCAAAAAACAGCTCGATCGCCTCTTTCCTTCTAGCAGCTATCCACAACCATCAAAAACATATACGCCAACCTACACAAAATTGAGAAGAAAACACATTATGATATAAAAAATAAGATAGAAATATTTGACACCATGAAAAGAACTAAGAGATATCTAGCAGATACCTAGCAGTTTTTATAATAGAGTACTTAGATTTCATACACCATGAAATGAACTTAGATTTTGACAGCTTTCCATGGAGTTGACGTCTGTGGCTAAGGAGGCATGCAGTTAGGAATTGACTTTCACATTTAATAATATTAAGAATTGACTTTCACATTTAATAATATTAAGAATTGACTTTTACATTTAATATCATATAAAAAAAGTTTATTATCTTGTAAGTATAGCACTGATAGCCTTCCACCCCTGGTATGAACACATTGTTCATAAAAAAGTTGGGAAAGATGATGTAAAACCTAACAAATGAAGAAAAACTGGCAGGGGATAGTGACAATTCTGCTTAGCAATCAGTAACTCCTAGGTACTTCAGTGCTACCTGGGAAATGTACGTTGCAGAAGATAAAAGCAATGGAAAATCATATTATTGTACTCTACAGCTTGGGTGGACTCTAGCAAACTACGAGCACTATCAGATATTCTGTATCTAATCCCAAACTTACATCATATACGAAATCTGCACTTCTTTATAACAGAATCAGACACTATCATCGATATTAAAATTTTGTCAGACAACCAAATTAAGAATGACAAATCGTAGAAGATAAGCTCCTGATATGATAGATAAATAGATACAATATGTAAAGTGGAAATACAAGATCAATATATATGGAACCATAACCCAATTTTCGTTTGAATCAAATATCTGCAAGTTCCTCACACTAAAACACCCAGCATGTTGAATGACTCCAGATCGGAACATCCCTAGAAAAATCAATTGAGAATATAGGATATGCATACAATGTAAATTGTATTCAAAAAGATAAACTAGTCTTGGGAGTTCATTCTTCTATATAAAATGTTGTAAAATCCATCTACTTTCCAACTAACAGTGAACTTGCTGGTATCTCCACCATAATATCAAATAGTTAAGTATCAAGAGAAGGTTCAGGTCCATACCAGTACCAAGCCACGGCAAGACACCAAATAGGCTGTCCTATACACACCTGTGAGGAATTGGGATCACCTACACAAATTAAGCCTACAATAATCCCAAGAACAATGAGAGCTCAAGTTCATAAAATAGTCAAAACCCATCCTTTCTTGTAAATTATATTGTGAATATGTTCAGCTTTAAGATTGCCCATAATTTATAACCTAACTTGCCAAAAAGAATGTCTATAGTAATATTGTTAGGTTGACGCAAGGACTGGCTTCAGTTTCAGAGCAAGCTATTGAGGTGGACTTCATAGTAGCTGTGCTCGGTTTGTACGAGTTTGATAGTGTGCGCAAAAGAATGTCTATAGTGATTAGGTTTCCTAACCATGCTGTGAAGTTTCTCGCCAAGGATGTTGATAGTTCAATGTCAGGCATTATAGATATGTCATCTGACCGTAGAGGGGTAGCAGCTAAATTTGCCAAACTAAAACATGAAACAGAAAATCATTTGCCTTGTTATTCTTCACAAGGCCTTTACACTCTTGTCCTTGCTTCAAAGGATCTTACTGATGCAAAATTCGAGGAGTGGCAGGAGAAGTATGAAGAACCTAGCACTACATTTTTTATGATCCAAATGGCAGTGATGGTATGGGATCCTAGAATAGAGGCGAGATTGTCAAATGCATATGATACGATAAACGACTTTAGGTCTGTACTGTGGGATCCAGGAAAATTCCAAAAGAGAAGGCGGAGCATAATACTTGCTGGTGATACTTTACTATTCAGTTCATCCACGGAGTTCGACATTGCAATATTGGAAGATCCAGATCACTTGAACTGGTACCATCATGGGAACTCTGTAGAAATTTCTTATGGAAATGGATCCATTGCTGGTTTCTTCAGTGGAGATAGCATTAGACTTAGTGACTTTGTCGTGAAAGAACATGATTTCATTGAAGACATTGATGAGCCTGGTATTACCTTCTTGGTGGCAAAATTCGATGACATTCTAGGATTAGGATTCAAAGAAATCTCTGTTGGCAATGATGTTCCTGTGTGGTACAACATGGTGGAACAGTTGCTGGGTCTCTTGTCGACTGAGACACAACCAACAAAAGTTGGCTTACAGATGGATCTCTGTACCTTTGATGGAAGTCGGGGAGTCAGTATTGGCATTGAGAGTGTGGTGAATAGGAAAATGATATGGGATCCATGTATAGTCTTGAGCTACTATAGTGATTATATCAATATATGCAGTATTCACGACTCCAGTTCAGTGTCAGAAAACTACTTCCAACCTGGAGTTTCAGAAAAAGATAAACACAAATGTTCAACTGATGTTGAAGCAGTTGATAGAACCAGTTTCCATGTTATGGTGTGGGATCCAGGGATCAAAATTATACCTTTATTGACCTTGGGACAAGGTCAATTTAAGGGGAGGGTATTGATACGATCCCATTTCTATTGCAGGAACTCAGTGTCAGAGGTCAACTGGATTTAGTATCAGAGTCACTCAATCCTCGCTCATTCCAGCTTCACACTTGTTGTACCAGTGAGCTATCCGGTTCAAAGAGTGTAGGCAGTTAAATTGGGGAAACATGTGTGGGTATCAGTATGTATATCCAGGGAGGAAATCAGTATGTACAGACAAGGTCAAGTTTGCGTCATCACTGCTACAGGAAGGTTTGCAGTTAAAGTGGGGATACATGTGTGTGTATCAGAAATGCTTTGAAGTAATAGGCAGAAAATACATAACTTTGTATCAAATGTGGGTATCAGAAATATGGGTATCAGAAATGTGGGTAACATAACTTTGCAACAAGTCCTGGACCCAGCGCATTATGAGATTGATTCATATAACTCTGTATAGTACTGCAACAAAAATGCTCTCTGGATTTTAAGTCTCTTCCTTATGAAAATTAAGTTATTGGGTGCTTGAATGGGCTAATATGGATCGCTAAGATATCTTAAAAATTACAGACAGTGAAGTAAATAAATTGGAAACATACCTTTTGTGCAAGCTTCTCCAACTTCTCTTGCTCTATTTTCTATATTCACAAAAGAGGAAATAATAAGTGCAGATTGACTACAAAAGGGAAAATCTTGAGGTTGACTACTTTATACGCTAGGTACTGAACAAGTTTTTCATATTAATTTAGTTGAAGGAAAGATATAACACAAATTCTTACTAGTATAAGAGAGCTAGCTGCACAATCCAAGTTCTACAGTAACATACTTAGCAGGACAAACTAAGCCAACTGGAATAAAGATTTTAACTCCGAGCACAGAAATAGGAACATATAAACTTCTAGTATTAATGTTCAAAAAGAAAAAGAGAACTAAACAACTTTAGAAACATGTTGACTCATTGCGAGCATCCACATGATAAGCAACTTTAGAAACATGTTGACTCATTGTGAGCATCCACATGATATGGCTTCCATATTCTTCCAGAATCTAGTGTTATCGCAAGCAATTTGGACTTTCAACAACTCAACATTTAGAAAAGTTTAGAATCACTCTCCTCAATCTCTTTCATGGGCTTGCCATTGCATGATGGTAAAAGCACTCAATGTTACACCACATATATGCTTCTTATATTCAGGCTTGAAAAGAAAAATATATAGAAACTACAGAGTATGTAGTATAGAGAAACAATCTACAGTTTTCCATCTTCCAGCATTAAATTGATTGTCCAATCTTCAATTCCTATATTTTCACTGTTGGTGGTGTTGCTACATGATAAGAAGCAAGAAGTTCTACAGAGAAGTGACTCTTGCTCAAATATAAATATTTTAAAAGAATCAAATTATTGTATACAAGTTATAATTATGCAACCAGGATATTGTGCCCATAAACGAAAGCAAAGTTGAAGGAGCATAAGAAAGGTCCACAAAAGATTTCACAGAATTTCTACCACCACCTCAGGTCAAATCTCTATGTTGATGCCAAGGTAGATATGAACACTAGAAGGCATGCCATAAAGCCTATACAAGCAGTTGGCAGGCAGATAGAGGTATGAGTAAGTTTAAGCTCATGCGACCAAGAAGAAGCTTCCATGATCTCCAATACCATAATGAGTCTTTAGATTATACATTCTGCTATGTTGAATTATGTTCATCTCGAAGACACATTAAGCCAGAAAGTGAAAAGGAAGACAATACCACATAATGATGCTCAAATATAATTTTGCATAATCAAGGGTTGCCTGTGAAAACTTATCATTTAAAATCAGTTCCGCCTGTCTATAACATATCGGCTTAAACATCTACATGCATGCTATATTCAAATTAAAATTTTAAAATCTTCCTGCCTAGTTGAGCTAAATTTGAAGATATTGGTTGCTTGATTTTGCTTGTGAAGTTAGAAAATGGTAACAGAACTAAGGAAAGAGCTAGTGGGTGATGAAGAGGAAGAATCGTCTTCCTACCTCTTCTTTTTTCTTCCCTTCACTACAAGTTCAAGGGGGGTAGTTTGTTCCTGGTGTCTGGGTTCAATAGGGGTATTTAGGTGGCTTTGGAGAGTTGAAGAGGTATAAAAGGATCTCTTCTCCCAGTAAAGGGCAGAAAGCACAAGTATGATTATACAAAGGTAGGTGAAATAATGTAGGTACCAATGTGAGAGAGAATTGGATAGTTGACAGGTGAGGAAACTATGGAAGATGTTGTATGGTTATATCCACTAAAAATGTAGAAGAGTTCATACGTTAAATGAAACTGGCTAGTATGGCATGCTATGATGCATCTATATCAATATCTCAAACATATTTAAAAACTATAAACTAAAGATGTATAACTTCACATATTGCTAACTAAAAATCTAATGATTAGAGGTGCTACATTCCAACTCACTTCTACTATTTATGGTACACAATGAAATTCTTTTGCTATTTAGTTTCCTAGCACAAATATCATTATTGTTATTCAACTTATTTCTTCACAATAGGTACAAAATTTACACCAAGACTTCCTTGCCAAATAAAAACTTCTAAACCATAGGGGAAAAGAAAGTTCTGAAGAAAAAGTGCATTTGAGCATATCTACAATGGGCATCTTTTTACTTCAACAATGATGTATTTCTGATATATATCAAAAATGTGGGTATCAGAAATGTGGATAATAGAAAAACATTTGATGTTTTTGTCTACAATGGGGATACATGTGTAGGTATCAGAAATGCTTTGAAGTATCAGAAATGCTTTAAAGTAATAGGCAGATAATAGTTCTGAAGATAATACATGTGTTGCCCACATTTGATGTTTTTGTTGCTTCTACTTTGCACCTTGATCAGAAACATAACTTTGCATCAACAATTTCTCTGTAATAGGCAGAACATAGTGCAAATGCACAATGAGGTATTATTTATCTGAACCACAGAATATATAAGCGAACCACATAATATATAAGCATTAGCAGTACATGTATAATATAGAAGGCTGTGACCATGCAATGTGGCATCAGAAAGAAAGGCAAGAATACTTACAAAGTGAAAAGAAAAATCTCAACGGAGCATCGACGTCTCCATTCATTTTGCACGGACACACCTATGGATACGACACAACACCGCAAAGATACATACAGACATGGCACCTGTTTTGGAGTGTCCAATTTGTGTCCAGTACACGAAAGAGTTGCCTGAGACGGAAGATGAGCAAAAACAACAATTTACAGTTGGACCAAACTTGTATATACTAGGAAATAAAGACATTATTGGTGTCGTATTCAACACGAACACGAGCAGGCACACATACTCAAAACTGAACCAAGAAAATAAAGACAAAGTAGAAAGAAATATACCTATGCAAAGCCAATTTTGAACTCGCAGACGAAGTCGTGTCCGTCGTATAGTTCAGTGAACTCAGATGTATCAGATACGGGCGCCCTCATGTCTGATTCAAGCAAATTGAACTATTAATACACCTCTGTGGCATTTCATCAAGCACATAATGTGCAGATCAAAAGAGAGGAATTCAGAGCAGATATTCAATAAACTCAAATTAAACATCTTCAATAAACTCAAATTAAATAGATACAAGAATGTCTATGGATTTAACATCTTCAATAAACTCAAATTAAATAGATTTTTAGGGGGAGTCGAACCTTCAGTGAAGCGACTTGATTGGAATGGCATCGATAGAGGGGCGTCGATGAAACGGCCACAAGCATCGACCACGATTCTGGCCATCGACCGACCGGAGATGCAGAACGGAGAGAGGGATTTTCTATTGGGCAGTCGTTCTCTATTGGGAACGTGCGGAACGGAGGGAGGAGTTTTGACTGCAGGGAACGGAGAGAGGGAAAAAAATTGGTTTAAGAGGGAAAATTTTTGGGAACGGCTAAGTTTAACTTTGTGTTTTCGTTTTCCACTGGAAAAGGGAGAAAGGGCTACTGAGTTTAGGGTTTTCGTTCAAGAGGAAAAATAAATTATTTGGCAGGGGAACGACTACTGAGTTAAGGGTTTTGGCTTAAGAGGAAAAAAATTGTTTGGCGGGCTACTAAGTTTAGGATTCTATAGCATTCAAAAAATGCTATAGATAGATATTTTTATAGTACTGCTGAAAGAACGCTATTATTGATATCATTCTATAGCGGGGACACTTGAACGCTATCAAAAAACTGCTATTGTAGGTCCTATTTGTTGTAGTGAGAAGGATTTTGATCATTTCAACTCACTCATTCACTTTCAATCTTCTCTCTATCTAAAGCTTTCAGTCATCCAAAGAGTTTTCTTGAGCTTTAAATTTCAGATCCCAAGCTAATTACAATCCTCTAGTCGATTTGCCTGTACGGTACGGTCTAGAAGTTTCTGAGAGATTGTAATCAGAAGGCTTGATTGAAGAATACCTCTTCACAATTGAAGTTGGACGAGTTCTTCGTATCAAAGCTCGCGTTGTAGAAGTTGCAAGGACTTCGTAAGAAAACTTGCAGTTTTGCCAATAGTGGATTCAACTGGTAGCAAGAGTTCTACCGACTGGATTAGTCCTCAACAGAGAAAAACCAGTATACATCGCTGTCTTTGCGTTTGCATTCTTATCTCTGCCTTTACTTTACTTAGTTGTGATTATTATTCTGTGATCTTGCTGCTAACATTTTTTAATTAGCAATATTCCGCTGCCTACTCTATTCACCCCCCTCTAGAGTATTTTGCTTTACGATTTCGTTCATACAATTGGTATCAGAGCGGGTGTTACAGGTAAAACAAAGGTAACAATGCAATTATTTATTTATTTTAATTAACTGTTATATAGATCACAGCACAATACATGACAACTGTAAAATTCACAAGTGAAGGCTAGGCCACAAACAGACCTCTACTGTTTGATGGTACGAACTATACCTATTGGAAAACACGGATGAGTTTCTTCTTGAAATCACTTGACTTTGATTTATGGTCCATTGTTCTTGATGGCTATCAAAAGCCACCTTGTATAAATGTTGATGGAGTTTTAGTTGAAAAACCCCATAGCAGATATACAGTGGAAGAAAAGAAAAGGGCCAGTCTTGACGCACGTGCTATTAACGCTCTATTTTGTGCTTTAGACAAAACTGAATTTAACAGGGTGTCTATCTGCACAACGGCTAATGAAGTGTGGAAGCTACTTGATGTCACACATGAAGGCACGACTCAAGTCAAAGAATCTAAAGTCAGTAGAACTACTCAAGAGTATGAGGTGTTCAAGATGAAGCCCAACGAAACAGTTACTCAGATGTTCGAAAGGTTCTTGGATATTGTAAATCCTTTGTCCTCCCTAGGCAAAGAGTACAGTAACCATGAAAAGATTCGCAAACTCCTGCGAGCACTTACCAAGAACTGGATTCCAAAGGCTACTGCAATCATTGAAGGGAAAGACCTCACAACTATGTCCCTCGAAGTACTCATGGGTAAGCTACTCACTCATGAACTGGAGCTACAAGATTTTGAAGAGCCTGCACCAAAGAAGAAGACGATCGCTTTCAAGGCTCAGCACAGAAAAGCTGCTGAAGGTGACTCAGACAGTAGTGAATCTGATGCTGAAGATCAAGCACTCCTGGCAAGAAAATTCAAGAGATTCATGAGACATGAGAAGAGAGCCAAAGAAAACAACAGCAACAACTGGTATCAAGATGATGCTGTCTGCTATGGCTGTAAGAAGAAGGCATACATGAAGAAAGATTGTCCTACAAACTCATCATCAAGCAAGAAGAGCAACATGTATGAAAAAGGGAACCTGAAGAGATCAACATCACGGAAGTATGCCAATACCAGCATATGGCATAAAAGTGAAGCCAGCGACTCAGAAGACGAACAATCAGAAGATGCTGCAAACGTATGCTTTATGGCATCCGATCAGGTGGAACACCCTTCACATGCTAAAAGCAAATGGATCCTCGACAGCGGTTGTTCACGGCATATGACCGGTGATGCTACATTATTTACAACACTGTCGAAGAAGAAGAAGAAAGGTTATGTTTCCTTCGGTAATAACTTGAAAGGGTATATTATTGGTATCGGTGATGTTGGTAAGTCTCCCTATCCTATAATTAAGGATGTCTGTCTGGTTACCAAGTTGAAACATAATCTACTCAGCATAAGTCATTTAGCTGATCATGGTTATGGCATCAACTTTGGCAAAGACAAATGTATTATAGTTGATAGCTCAACTGGTAGGACTATCTTTGAAGGTATCAGGGAAGACAACATATATGTTTTCTATTTGTTGAAAGAAACTAACATTTTAGGTAGATGCTTAATGGCTAAAAGCGATGAGAGTCATCTGTGGCATATGAGACTCGGTCACGCAAATATGGACACAATATCAAGATTATCCACAAAGAAGCTAGTACGCGGTTTACCGGACATTACATTCAAGAAGGATTCAGTATACAGTCAATGTGAAAAGAACAAAGCTACCAGATCCACATTCAAGTCAGTAAATGCAATATGTACTACTAGACCTCTACAATTGCTTCATATGGCCTTATTTGGTCCTAGCAGAGTTGCTAGCCTCGGAGGTAAACTTTATGCTTTTGTAATTGTAGATGATTTCTCTAGATACACGTGGGTATACTTCTTGACACGCAAGAATGATGCATTATCCGAATTTGTCGTCTTTTGCAAGAAAGTTTAGAATAAAAAAGGTTACATGATCACTCGTATAAGAAGCGATCATGGAGGCAAATTCGAGAATACAGAGTTTGAGCATTTTTGTGACACATACGGTTTTGTACTCGAGTTCTCCTGCCCTAGGACTCCACAACAAAATGGAGTTGTGGAACGTAAGAACAGAACTCTATCCGAAATGGCCAGAGTAATGTTAAACCAGTTTAGTCTACCCAAATATTTTTGGACTGAAGCTGTCAATACAGCTTGCTTTATTCTCAATAGAGTCCTAATTCGACCCAAATCGAAGAAGACTCCATTTAAGTTATGGTTTGATAGAATTCCATCAGTTTCTTATTTTAGAATATTTGGCTGTAAATGCTTTATTCTAAATACAAAAGACAATTTGGGAAAGTTTGATGAAAAGGCCGATAAAGGTATATTTTTTAGGTTATGCGGCCAAGAGCAAATGATACAGAGTCTTCAACAAACGAACCATGATCATCGAAGAATCAATCAACGTCACCTTTGATGAATTGAATCAAATGACTATCGATGACAATGACGAAGATACATCTGTACCAAGCTCAACTCCAGCTGATTCTCAACCCAGCTCAGCACTAGCTGATCCTCCTAGAGAAGATCTAGGAACCAGCTACCTTCAGAGTCTGCCGAAAAGATTAAAATTTACGGCTGATCATCCAAAGGATTTGGTAATTGGTGACATTACCAAAGGTGTAAGTACTCATACATCTAGTAGAGATATTATTTCTAGCGTTGCATTTATTTCACAGCTTGAACCAAAAACTATTGATGAAGTATGTAGTGATAATTTTTGGATAGATGCTATGCAAGAGGAATTAAACTAATTTGAACGGAATCAAGTTTGGAAACTTGTTCCCAAGCCTATTGATCATCCGGTCATTGGCACCCGTTGGGTATTCCGAAATAAACTTAATGAGAATGGTTTAGTAACTCGTAATAAGGCTCAACTCGTAGCTCAAGGATACAATCAAGAAGAAGGTATCGACTACGATGAGACTTATGCCCTAGTTGCGAGATTAGAATCCATTCACATGTTATGTGCATTTGCATATTTTCATAATTTCAAACTATTTCAAATGGGTCAAGAGTGCATTTTTAATAGTTTTATAAAAGAAGAAGTTTTTGTAGCACAACCTCCAGGTTTCACAGATTTTAAAAATCCTGATCATGTTTTCAAGTTGAAGAAAGCTTTGTACGGTTTGAAACAAGCCCATCGTGCTTGGTATGATCGTCTAAGCTCTTTTCTACTTGACAACGGTTTTTCAGAAGGCAAGGTTGATACTACACTTTTTATTAAGTCCTATAATGATAAGCTTCTTTTAATACAAGTCTATGTAGATGATATCATATTTGGATCTACTGATGAATCTTTGTGTCAAGAATTTTCTAAGTGTATGCAGAATGAGTTTGAGAAGAGCATGATGGGAGAGCTGAAATACTTTCTCGGACTGCAAATCAAACAAACTGACAATGGGACGTTCATAAATCAAGCCAAGTACACAAAAGATTTGCTAAAGAAGTTCGATCTGGACAATGTCAAACCTATTGGCACTCCGATGGCAACTTCAACAAATCTTGATATTGATGAACAAGGCAAGCCGGTTGGCACACATAAGTATCGAGATATGATCGGTAGTTTACTTTATTTAACTGCTAGTCGTCCAGATATTATGTTTAGTGTTTGCCTGTGTGCACGTTTTTAAGCTAATCCAAAGGAATCACATCTGTGCGTAGTTAAGCGTATCTTTCGATACCTTAAGGGCACTTCTTCTGTTGGCTTGTGGTATCCCAAAACTAAGTCCTTTGACCTTACTGGTTATTCGGATGCAGATTTTGCCGGATGCAAAGTTGATAGAAAAAGTACCAGTGGTACATGTCATTTCTTAGGTAAGGTTTTAGTCTCATGGTTTAGTAAAAAGCAAAATTATGTAGCCTTATCAACAACAGAGGCTGAGTATATCGCCGCAGGACGTTGTTGTGCTCAAATTTTGTGGATGAAACAAACCTTGGAAGACTATGATTTATTTTATACACATATTCCCATTTTCTGTGATAACACGAGCACTATTAGTTTGACTAAGAATCCTGTATGTCATTCTCGTACTAAATATATCGAGATTAGACATCATTTTCTTAGAGATCATCATCAAAATGGAGATATTGACCTTGTATACATAGATACTGAGAATCAATTAGCTGATATTTTCACAAAACCTCTAGTAGAAGATCGTTTCAATTATTTACGTCGAGAATTAGGAATTTTGGACGTCAATAATATTAATTAATTTTGTTTTATGATTATATTTTAATATACAAAAACTGTGTTAGAGACAAGCCAATAAAGAGTCTGTCTGTCACCACAACTACGGTTGAAGCGAAGCGGTACTTAAGAGTTCCCCGGTGAACCTCCGCCAGCTGGGACAGTACTCCTACAGCTAATCTAAAATAGTTGCTGTGTAATGATATTTAATCTATAAAATAATATTAATTATGTTAATTGAAGGCTGAAATTACTAATCTTTGAATTAAATATTTGAAATGAGCCAATGAAAAAGAAAGTGTTCCAAACCAAACCCAGGCGAATTCGGCTAGAATTCGGCTCGAATTCGGCCCGAGTTCGGTTGAGGGTGTCAGGTTATATAACCAGAACTCGAGAGCCTTTCTTCCTCATTGCTTCCAAACCACATCAACAGCAACCAACAGCCGCACGAGGAGAACCCCAAACCCTAGTTCTTCACCACCCCTTCTCTTCCAATCCAAGTGGTGAAATTAATCCAAACTTTGGATTCGTGCGGAGTTCTTCATTCTCTACAACATACTCAATTCCCGGGAGGTATAACTCCTTGTTTCCTCTCCGTTCAATTTCGTACTATTTTCTTTTATTTTTACAAATGGCACCTAAGGGATTCAACCCCTATAAGAGGAAGAAGACAACCAACCCAAGTGAGGAAGGTTCATCTCGGATCCACCCACTAATTCCCTATTTTCGCCAGTCCAATCTAGCGACGGCACGTTCGACGGGTTTTACTTTCAAACCCTAGACCAAGCCTTACTGTGGTATGGAGACTTCTCCATGAGATCCATATGCACAGGCGCACCCATCAAGTGGACTGTATTTTCTGATCATCGCCATTTCTTTGAGGCATTAGGGTTACAGCATTTTGTTAAACTTTGTTTTCCCGTAGCAACTAATGCCATTAGACTGTTTTACTGCAATATCATATTAAACACTTTTGATGTAAGCACACGTGTTGGAGGATTAGATATCAATTTCAATGATGTTCTCTTAGCGGAGATCCTTGGTATTTCCAACGAAGGTGAACCGCTTGTTGACATCACTGAGTTTGATTTCTCCGAAGGCACGACACTTACCAGTTTCAAAGCTGAACTTTGTGCACCTGATAGAGTTTGCTCTGGAAAGTTCAAGGCAAACAACTTGAACTTGTTTAATTATGAATTGCACCATATCATTTATTCTACTCTCCTTCCGAAGTCTACTTCGAAGGATGATGTCACGTCTCTTGAATTATCTGCTATGTATCACATTCTTAAGGGGATTCCATTTTCTGCCCCTAAGACCATTATTCAGATGATGGGACGTTGTCCTGCAAGAGATAGAAATCTCTCTTATGCGATGATTCTCCCATGCATCTTTCAGCATTTCGACATTGACCTATCTACTTATGAGGTTGTTCATGCCTACTTCCAGCCCGGTAACGTATATGATTGAAAACGTTCTGACCGTGCTCCTCCTCATGATTATGTCGGTGAGTTTTACACTGGCGCTCCTCCTCATCCTTCTGGCGCGGGTACCTCTGGCGTTGGTCCTTCTGGACATGCTGGTCGTCATGCTGATGATGATGATGAGGAGGAGGAGGAGTTGTGATATGTTGCTTTTTGAGACTTAGACATTATCTACTATACACTTGGAAATGATCCGACATTCCAAGTTTTTCTATTTTAAACTTTATTATCAGTATTTCTTTTTGAGGACTTGTACTGGATTTGTTTTATTTTGATGTCATCTGAACATCTTTATCTGCATCTTTATGAGATTCGTAGTTTATGATTCACATCAGTTTATTTACTTAGCATTTCTTTATCTGCTTCTCATCTATAAACTGCCTATGATATAATTCTTTGTTTATTATAAACTGCCTGAGTACAAATACATGCTTGTAATGTTATTCAAATTCTTTATTATTTCTAACATTTATCATGATTATTTTCTTGTATTTCTTCACTGTTTGTTATTTATGCATTGTTTGCGGGGGAGTTTTCCTCTTTTGTAATTATTTTGCTAAGTGACAACGGGGGAGAAAAATAAAGATCTAACATTCTTTTGAGAAAATGCAGGACATGAACAATTTTTGATTTTATTTCAAGCTTAAATGTTATATCATTCATAGTTTGTCAATTATCAAAATGGGAGAGATTGTTGGCCCATTGGTCATATGGTCAACCTGATTTTAATAATTGATCAAACTCTGTCTCAATATATGAAGCTAGACAAGATGTATTGGACTCTTGGACATGAACAAGAATAGCTATCTATACAGTTCAAGACCGAAGCTATGTTTGCCTGTTCGAGTCTGTATTTCCTTTGAGCAATATATTTTTCATTTTATTGAGTCTAGGAATACGTTGTACACCGAGTCGTACTGGCAAATTGGCTATTCCAAAATGTTTTCAAATTACTTTTAAAATATCCTTTGTTTTGAAAAACATTCATTTAAACAAAAGCTTTAAAAAGGTTTTCAAAAACGTTTTCAAAAATCATCAAAAACTATGTTTAAAACCTGACCTAACCCTGACAGAACTCGGCCAGAGTTAGGCCAGAGTTCGGTTGGTGGCCATTTGATTTTTGAAATCTTCTGAACTTGGTCCTCCTGCAGTTGCGGATTTGACCGAAATTTTCTCAAAGAGTTCTGTCCGAATTCTGCCCAAATTCTGCCAGAATTCTGTCTTTGGAACTCCTATAAATAGAGAAGGATTTCGATCATTTCAACTCACTCATTCACTTTCAATCTTCTCTCTATCTAAAGCTTTCAGTCTTCCAAAGAGTTTTCTTGAGCTTTAAATTTCAGATCCCAAGCCAATTACAATCCTCTAGTCGATTTGCCAGTACGGTACGGTCTAGAAGTTTTTGAGAGATTGTAATCAGAAGGCTTGATTGAAGAATACCTCTTCACAATTGAAGTTGGACGAGTTCTTCGTATCAAAGCTCGCGTTGTAGAAGTTGCAAGGACTTCGTAAGAAAACTTGCGGTTTTGCCAATAGTTGATTCAACTGGTAGCAAGAGTTCTACCGACTGGATTAGTCCTCAACAGAGGAAAACCAGTATACATCGCTGTCTTTGCGTTTGCATTCTTATCTCTGCCTTTACTTTACTTAGTTGTGATTATTATTCTGTGATCTTGCTGCTAACATTTTTTAATTAGCAATATTCCGCTGCCTACTCTATTCACCCCCCTCTAGAGTATTGTGTTTTACGATTTCGTTCCTACAGATGATACTTTAAAGCACTACTTATTGTATTTGCAGTGTATCAGTAATGTAAAGGAGAAAGAAAACGCTAATGCTAGTAGAAGATGAAAATAAGGCTTGTGAGGTATAAATTATTAACATGGTTTATCGTAGTTTCCTTTCTTATTAATAGACGAATCTATCTTCCCCTCTTGTTTGCTGAATTAGTTCCATTACCCTCTAGCATTCCCTCTTCTCATTTCTACTGATATAAAATTAATATGTGTTTCTAAATATATAATTTATTAGATTATATATATATAGTTGGAAAAAAACAAATTTAAAGGTTAGATTGATATTTATATTTATTGTCAACAATACCATGTCTTAAACTAGGTTTCAAAATTGGACCTGGACCATGAACAATCAAGTCGGTACAGGTTCAATAAATTTTGAATGGGTTCCTGGTTACAAGTTGACATAACTTATGTACACATTTACTCAAATAACTATTTAGGTGAAAGCTAATACTTGAGTTTAACAATTTGCAAAGTTTCCGTACACTAGCAAGTTAACAAGCATGTCTAAGATATGTAAAAAAAATACCTGCAGATGCTCATCTATATTAGGATATTTCCATTCCTTTGTTCATATTGCAAAAAAATGGATATATATATATATATATATATATATATATATATATATATATATATATATATATTCATATTCAACTCCGTATACGAACAAAAATAGCACAGCCATATTCAAAATTTGCATGCTTCTATGCACAATATCTAATCTAATTTATTCATATATTGTTAGAACCACCAAATAGATTATGTTCTGCAAGCACATCCGCGCAAGTGGCCATTACAAACAGTTAGTAAGCAATTTGCCAACAATAAAAAAAAACTACAAAAATTTGAGTCATCTTGGAACTGATACACATAAATGTAGGTTGTGTAACTAATAGAGATTTGGTCATCAGACTAACCCGACCATAACACAAACTGGTACAGATTTGGTCAGTATAATCAGATAACTGATCATGACATAAACTATTACACGTTGAACCCAATCCAAATTGAAGTGGCTCATGTTTGATATGGATACTTCCTCTGTTGGCGGAGGTGGAAATTTTCTCCAGCAAATAGACATCAAAAGAGGGAAATGGGAGGGATAGAGAAGGGGTAATTGAGCAATTTAATTTCTCTACACCTAACCTAGGAAGAAGAAGGTGTTAGGAAAAGGAATGTTGCATTATTTTGGAAAGCAATCAGATATTAACATCAGAAAGATTGATCGTAACTCCGTTTGAACACATAAATCATTCATTCTCAACACACAAATTTAGCACTAATAAAAAATTCATCGGTTCCATTAATTAAGCAAATAAAATAAGCCTCTTTCCTCCTACGAGAAAAAATTTCGTGTTATAATCCGTGCCACTTCGTCAGTGTTAGCAATTTTGAGCTTTTGAGAAAAAAATTCACAAATCCTAAGACAACCCTAAGAAAACAAAAACTTATCGACCGGTCTAAGAAAATCGATAAAATCGAAACCCTAATAAGGAGGGGACGTACCTTCACTGCTTCGCCAGTGATGGAGGATGGAAGCGTAGTCGGCGGGCTCCTGGTCACAGGAAGGTCGAGAGAGGGGAAGGGGGAACCCTAAAAAAATAAGTGCGGGAAAAAAAATTGGGGGGCTTTGGAAGACATTTAGACTTGTAACACTTTTTGTGTGGCACATGTTATGCATGTGACATAAGCTGTAAAATTGTCACAATTTTTACTGTTACAAATAATATAAAAATAATAAAGAGAGAGATTTAGAATTTTAGTAATAGTTGTTTACTTGTAGTAACGGTTATAACCGTTACCATCTTGTAATGGTAATAACCGTTACTAAGTGAAAAGAAAATGTTTTACAATTTGCGTATTTTGGTGTAGTGACAAATTCGTTTTTCATTTTTGCATTAACACAAATTCGTTTTTCGTTTTTCGTTTTTCGTTTTTCGTTTTTCAAGGATGATAATCATACGCCATAGAATTAGGGTTCCTGAAACAAAACGAAAAAAAAAGCCATAAAGAAGAATATAAAGACACAAACCCTATAAGATCCCTCACGAAAAACCCAAATAATCTCTCATGAAAATCCCAAATAATCTATCAGTCGGTCGGTCGTTCTTTAGGGTTTTCGTGAGGGAAGAGAGAGAGACAGAGAGAAGAAGATGAGGAAGACGGAGGGTTTCGTGAGGGGAGCATTACCTGAGGAAGAGGGAGGGTTTCGTGATAGAGAGAAGGAGGGGGAGGGTTTCCGGAAGTGGAAGGGGTTTTCGTGACAGAGAGAATGAGGGGGAGGGGTTTTCAGTTTGGCACGCGGGTTATGAGTAGTTGAAGGGTTGGGGGAGAATACATTAAGGTTTTTTCAAACATAAGACATAGCATTTTGCTATGGACGATACTGATTTAATTTCTAAAAATCCAATGGACGGGATCGTCCGCTATCGAGAACGCTATAAATTATACAGCAAAATTGAATCACTCCTATAACTTATTTTTGATATAAAATAGAAAATTGTCTTGCTTCTCCCATGATTGGAACAGTAGATGGTTAAATTGTGAGCATTTGATTAACTCGGTTAACCGAACCGAATTACCAAATACCGAATTCGACCGAAAATCGAATAACAAAAATTGAAACCAACCGAAATATCCCGTACCGAACCAAACCGAACAGAATAAATCTGTTCGATTTTCAGTTTATTTGGTTTAACCAATATTTCAGTTTATTTATAATTTTTTTGTCAATATATATAGTAACTAAATATACAAAGATATATTTCGTATATATATTACTAAATTTTCTTATTCGGTTTACCAGGGAGAGGAATTTTAGACAAAATTTCTAAAAGGTTAGTGGGATTAAACCGAAACCAAATAATTTTTTTTAGTATTTTCGAAACCAAAACCAAACCGATTTTTTTTTCAAACGGAACCGAATCTTTTATTCGGTTAGGTTCGGCTCAGATTTCGGTCCAAAAACTGAATAATGCTCACCCCTAGACATACGGGCATAGCAACGTTCAGAAAAAACTATACCTTTAATAGCGTTCATAACACGCTATATAAAGTTCTGTTAACAGTACTGCATAATGAACGCTATTGATAATGACATTCTAATAACATGGAGGCTTCAACGCTACAGATAAACTGCTATTGTATGAACGTTTAATAGCACTTCAATATGAACGCTATGGATGATTATATTATAATAGCAGGGAGGCTCGAACGCTATAGATAAACTGCTATTGTATTCTATTTTAATAGCACTGCGGAAGGAACGCTATTGATGATGATATTCTATAGCAGGGAGGCTTGAACGCTATAGATAAACTGCTATTGTATGCACTATTTGTTGTAGTGGGTATAACTGGAATCACGATAAAATACATTTGTCAAGATGACACATGTATATATAATGTTTAAAACTGGAGCAGGTATGTGATCGTCAATAGGTGTACAATGTGCAGGGGCACATAATGAAATATACTTCTGTACAAGTGTAAAGGCTATAGATGTATATACGCACAAATACAGCTTTGCGAGTAAGGCCTACAGTGCAGTAACATATAAAATGAAACTTTGCTCGGTACTATAGAGGGGGCATGATCACGTACTCAACTATCAGTTTCTCCATAACCCATATTCTAACATATGAGAGATACGAGAACAGTAAAAGCATGTGAGAGATACGAGAACGATATAAAGCATGTGAAAGATACTGGAAGCAGTATAAGCATGGCAGGTACTGGGAGCGGTATGAAACATGTGAATACTCCGAGTAGTATAAAGCATAGTGAAACATGTACTGAGAACCAGTAAGAAGCATGTGAAGATATAAGAACTGTCCTAAGCATGGTAGGTACTGAAAGTAATACAACATGTGAAGATTTAGCTTGCTACCTCAAGGATCAGTATTTTAACAGGGTTAATACATGTTCTAGCATTAAAAGACAGTAAATGAGTTTGTAGATGTACTTGCCTCAAGTAAAGCAAGAATACTAGTACGAAGATATAGATGTCCGGTGTCCTATCAATAATGATATACAAACTCAACCTCTAAGTTATGTTTAAGATTACACTAGTGGTGTTACACGACTCCTGACTGGATGCTAGCCAAGGGAGACCTAGCATAAAAGTCTAATGTGGAGTGCCACTATATCCAAACTACCTTTCTAAAGTCTTTACACTAGTGCGGGGTGAGGTCCAATACTATAATAACTCAAAGGAACACAAAACTTTGTAAATCATAACTACTCAATAAATAAATTAGACTGTACACTGAGTTCTAACAATTTTTTAGATAGACAAAAAGTTTAAATATACATAAAATAAAATACCAAAATGGTCCTTGTTAATTATAGAAATTTATATTAATTTTTCTGGAATTTATAAACCCTCATAAATATTTATTAAAAATCAGCAAACACATGTATCCTAAAAATGAATTTTGTTTTCCTATTTTTTATAACATACCAAAAGTAATTATTAAATGCTGGAAAAATTATAATAAATTAGATAAATTAACATAGTATTTAAATAGAATTTTTCCCAGATTTTTACAGCAAATAAAATATATATAAAAATTTAAAAACTGAAAGTAACAATTTCTAATTACAAATTAAGGATGATACATAAACAAAATCTACAGATGTTGTCGGATGATAAAATAAATATCACCAACGTGTCCAGAACGCTCAAATTAGCTAGGAAAGCCTACCATAAGTCCAATTTAAACACAGGGGCAAAATAGTAACTTTGGGTCAAAATGATGTCCGCCGTTGGACACACTTTGCACCAAAAAATGTGTCAGGATAGAAGTCTACAGAACCTAGCAAATTATATGTCCACGAATCCAAAATGCTTATACGAACCCAACGGTATGTACGAAATAGGATTCCGATGAGCCGATCTCAAATGACACGTTGACGCGGACATTTAGAATCCAGTTTGTACCGAAATGCGTGCCGGAGCAAATGTCTTCAAAACTCAACAAATTATATGTCAACGAGTCCAGAATGACGATACGAACTCAACAATATATCCGAAATAGGATTCCGATGAGCCGATCTCAAAGTGACACGTTGACGCGAAAAGTGGGACCCGCTTTGCACCGAAATGCGTGCCAGGGCCCACGTTCTCCAAATCAAGCAAACTTTATATAAAAACATGCCAGAACGACACCAAGAGTCTACTGGTGGTGCCAGAAATTGAATCCGAAGTCCCGGGTTCAAAAATAGAATTTAACAAGTGCAAATTAAAGAATTCGGACGGCCAACTTTGGCGTCGAATTCGACAAACCAAACGTGCTTATAAAGAAACGAAACTTAAAGAAGGCAGGAAGAGGGTTATACCAGCTGCGCACAAAAACTGGTAGCATGCCAACCGGAGCTGCAACGACGGAGTTACGAGCTGACGAAGTCGGCTCCACAAAACTGTCCAAAAATAGTTCAATTTAAACGGTCAACTTGGTGGCCAGTTTTGAGGTATCAAACGACAAAATTAACGGACGAAAATCGAGGAGAGTGAAATGCTATATACCGAGATAGAGACAGAACAAGGAGTTCACCGATCCAACAGTCTGATTGACCAAAAAATCCGTACAAAGTTGCTGCGATGGGGCGCCATTTTCGAGTTCAAAACTCGCGTGCGCCGACGGGATTCCATTCAAAACGCAAGAATAGGCTATTCGGCGCGTCGGGGAAGCGGGCGGTGGCCACTGGGTGGCTCGCCGGAGGTCGCTGGATGGGGGGGTCACCGGGGTGGCGGTGGTTGACTGCGCGACGGCGCACGGTGCACGGTGGTGCGGCCGTTGCTGCCATTGCTGCTGCTTTGTTGTTGCAGCTGCTGCTGCAGCATGGTGCATGCATGCTGCTGCGTGAGCGCATGGCGACGGCGGTCTCTGGTGGGGGTGGCCGCGACGGTAGAGGTGGTAGTGGTTTAGGTTATGGTGGTGGACGCGAGATGATGGTGAAGGTGATGGTGGCGTGAGGATGGTGATGGTGTTGGGCTTGATGGTGATGATGATGGTGAAGATGATGAAGAGGATGAGGAGAAGAAGAGGGCGGTGGTGGCTGTGGTGGTGGAGAGTTGGAGGAGGAGAGGGTGGCTATGGTGGTTCAAAGTGGTGGTGGTGGTGTACGTGAGGGGGTGGGGAGAAGGATGGTGATGGTGGAGTGGTGTGTGTGTGTTTGTATTAATAAAGAGAGAGAGAGAGTGGTGTATATATTTATATATAATATATATGAAGAGAGAGAGAGAGAGAGAGAGAGAGAGAGAGATATTTGAGAGGGAGGGAGAGAGAGTAGTCGATTGGGGAGGGGGATTGATGTGCTGTGATGGAGGGGGTGAGGTGGTGGAGTGTTTGTTATAGGAGAGAGAGAGTGTGTTATATGTTTATATATATATGTATATATATATATATATATATATATATATAAAGTAGAGAGAGAAAGTGATATTTCCATAATAGGAAAAAAAGAAAAATATTGTGTGGGATATTTGGGCAGTCATGGGAGAACAATATGGAGCTTGGGTTTGGGTTCGGTCGAGCCGGGTCGGATCAAAATCGGACATGGTACAATAATTGAATTAAATATGGGTATTTATAATCAGGGGTAAATAAATACATACGGGAACTCAAATAAATGGGACAAAATTTTCATGTGGGTAGTAGGCTTCATGTGGGCCATGTCCATACTTTGGGTCGACTAGGTTGGATCGATGTCGGGTCCCGAAATTAAATTAAAAATTAAATCAGGTTTTACGGTAGATAATTAATTGGCCTAAATTAAACCGAAAGTTGTGCGAAGAAAATAAAACACAAAATGGTGTGTCTGAGTGGGACACGAAGGTCATGGGTGAAGAGCGTCTCGAGTAGATTATTTATGAGAAGTTGGTTCTGAGAAAATGACTGATCTTGTGTTCCTAAATTAAAAGTCACGGTAATGTGCAAACGATAATCAAAGACAAAAGTGGGAATATTTATTCAACGATTAATTGGTCTAAGTTGACCCAATGTTGCATGATACAAAAGAGCACAAGGGAATGAGTTCAAGTGGGACATGATATATCAAAATAAAGATAATCTGGTCTACTTCAAAACTCGTAAAGAGAGTTTACATAGATTGGCATCCCTGACGCTCCAGAAGTCAAAGTCACGGAAAGGAACGTTTAATGATAAAAAACAATTAAATAATAAAATATTTATCGAAAATAATTCATTCAGAAAATTTGAAAATAGCCATGAAATTCAGGGGGCTTACATCCTACCCACCTTACAAGAATTTCGTACTCGAAATTAAAAATCATCCAATAGGTCAAACTATAACATGTAGCTGCTCTGGCTACGATACTCAATCTGCTACCCTTGGAATCATCTGCCATGTTTCTCTTTACAATCTTTTTGGTTCAGGTTCAACAAAGGTCCTTCTATCATAAACTATGTCATATATCCTTTAAAATCTTCCATACTAACATGAAACCTTTATGTATACCCTAAACTATAGGTCATTCTCTGGGTATGTTTATAAGCCTAAAATGATTAATCATCAATCACATTTTCAACCTCAATTGTAAATATTGTATTTCCTTATCGTGTCCTAAGTATCCATATTCTATCAATCCACAAGCCCTTTGTATTATTTGTCGCCAATCCTTTCCTACAGTTTCTTCTTGAAATCATACGTTTAATTCTTATCCTTGGCGTAGAGCTTTCTTCTTTTTACTCAACAAGTCCTCCGAATATAAATCCTCGATTTCAAAACTCCCGATTTATTAATTACCAAAGTACATATGTCTTTGTCTCGTTCCTTGTCTTTTTAGCTGATATCTTTTCGATCTCGTACGCAATACGATAACTCATTATAATTTATTCTATATCAATCCACATATCGATCTACCCTCTAATCACATGTAATTAGCTTGTAGGTAACCAATAATCACTTGGTCATCAAATTCCTACGAATACTCAATCCTCAAACTCTAAGTACAAGATTCTAATCCTCAATCCATAGACAACAATATAATATCTCATTTCTCCATCTTTAGATACCCTATCTCGAGTCATACTATCAATACAATCGTTCTTAATGGTTTTCAAGTCTACTATAGTCAGTCACCCATACTTGTCCTATAAGCTTAATCTAACCAATCCCTAGGAAAAGTATTTATCACAATCACACAATACATCTATAGTTATACTACAGAATCAGTTAACAAGGTTTGGCTATTTCGGTCGTCTATGAAATAGAAGTTTACAAGGCCTAAGACTGGGTCAAGCAATCCATAACAGTGTCCAAACAAGTTAAAGGTCAAGCAAGACGGAAAAGTTTATCGGAATATCTCCAAGAATGGTATGAAGAAAACGAGATGCATAACGAGAAGAATTACCCAAGAGGTTAACGAAGAAGAGTTTAGTCAAGTCATAGAAAAGATGGAAGACAAAAATAATTATGTCCAAAAGATAACGCGAAAGCAATCCTATTGGAGAGTCCTAGAGAACCTGTAATCCTAGTTATAGATGTAGATATGACAGAGTTAATCAAGACGGAGAAAAATGATAATAAGAATTTATTCTTGCTCAATCGGTCATAACGAAATGAACCAAGCTGAGATATGATCTGATAAACATGCACGTCTTCCTGAAATCATGTTGCCAGAATTTTTGCCACACCAGTAAGCTTAGATGCAATAAACGATAGAGTCATAACTAAGGTATACACCCTATAATCATATCATCTAGATTCCTTACCACGCCAACCGGTATGGCAGCAAAAAAATCTAAATTCTATGAATAGGATAGTATATCCAAAATTAGGCTCTATGTTTTGTCATACCAGCTAATATGGCTGCGATAAATTCTAAACTCCATAAATAAAGCAGACGTTTACCTTATCAGGATATATCACAATTCAATCCACAAAATTTATCACGATGCAAGATCAAAGTCAACAACGAAAATCAGAAATCAATTTCAACAACGAATTAAGGAAGAGCAAATGGAAATAAGCGAAAACAGATTTCGAGGTAAGATTAGAGTAAGATCCTCAGGGGTCATCCCAAGGGTACTATCTGGTCAAAATTGTAACCTACTGAATTTCAAGCAAGAGACTAAATACAGTTAACGGTCCTATGCTGTGATGAGTTCTCCTATGTTGTAATGCTAGATATCCTCTAGGTGTTCTAAATGTTATTCCTAGTGTTAACAAGTTGTCCTAAGATCCTAATTACAGGCATGCTTGGTACAATAACGTAATCAAACAACTTAAGTCTGGACCTGCATGGGCCACCACTAAAAATATGTCACGACCCGTTACCCAAATTGTTGGGCCGGGCCGAGCCATATCCAGCCTACGCTTGGTTAAAGCGTAGTAAGCTGTTCTAAGAATAGACAATAAAGGATCTAAGCAGCTAATAGTTCTAAAATCATATTTAAAGTTCATCACAAAACAGCATCTATAAGCGAAGGTAACATAAGCACAGACTTAATAATATATTTTATAAGTATCTAACTGGAGACAAAGTCCAGTATCCAAATATAAGTACAGACCAAAATTTAAGTCTCAAAACATATGAAAGATAACTAAGCAAGGTTCTCCGCTGGGGCCTCTTCTGGAGCTAAGGCCAGGTCTTCAAAATCAGTGCCATAATATGTAACACATAGCATTTCCTCCTCAGAAAGTGTACCTACAATATTATCCTGTCAGGATGGGAGCAAGTACAACATCTACAACTAAAGTACTGAATATATAATGAAAGAGATGTACAATAAGAAACATGGTGTGATAAGTCTATAAAACAGAAAATACTGGAAACATGTCCTCATGGTACAACTGGGATCACAGTATCATAGTAACATAGGGAACATGGCATATCTGGAATCATGGTATGACTGGAATCACGGTAAAATACATTTGTCAATATGACACATGTATATCTAATGTTTAAAACTAGAGCAGGTACGTGATCGTCAATAGGTGTACAATGTGCAGAGGCACATAATGAAATATACTTTCGTACAAGTGTAAAGGCGATAGATGTACATACGCACAAATACAGCTTTAAGAGTAAGGCCTATGGCGCAGTAACATATAAAATAAAACATTGCTCGGTACTGTAGAGGGGGCATGATTACGTACTCAACTATTAGTTTTTCCATAACCCATATTCTAACATGTGAGATATACAAGAACAGTAAAAACATGTGAGACATACGAGAACGATATAAAGCATGTGAAAGATACTGGGAACAGTATAAGCATGGCAGGTGCTGGGAGCGGTATAAAATATGTGAATACTCCGAGTAGTATAAAGCATAGTGAAACATGTACTGAAAACCAGTAAGAAGCATGTGAAGATATAAGAACTGTCCTAAGCATGGTAGGTACTGAAAGTAATACAACATGTAAAAATTTAGATTGCTACCTCAAGGATCAGTATTTTAACAGGGTTAATACATGTTCTAGCATTAAAAGACAGTAAATGAGTTTGTAGATGTACTTGCCTCGAGCAAAGCAAGAATATTAGTACGAAGATATAGATTTCCGGTGTCCTGTCAATAATGATATACAAACACAGCCTCTAAGTTATGTTCAAGATTACACCAGTGGTGTGACACGACTCCTGACTGGATACTAGCCAAGTGGAGACCTAGCATAAAAGTCTAATGTGGAGAGTCACTATATCCAAACTACCTTTCTAAAGTCTTTACACTAGTGCGGGGTGAGGTCCAATACTATAATAACTGAAAAGAACACAAAACTTTGTAAATCGAAACTACTCAATAAATAAATCAGACTGTACACTGAGTTCCAACAATTTTTGATATAAACAAAAAGCTTAAATATACATAAAATAAAATACCAAAATGGTCCTTGTTAATTATAAAAATTTATACTAATTTTTATGGAATTTATAAACCCTCATAAATATTTATTAAAAATCAGCAAACACATGTATCCTGAAAATGAATTCTGTTTTCCTATTTTTTATAAAATACCAAAAGTAATTATTAAATGCTGGAAAAATTATAGTAATAGCTAAATTAACATAGTATTTAAATATTTTTTTTTCAGATTTTTACAGCAATTAAAATATATATAAAAATTCAAAAACTGAAAGTAACAATTTCTGAAAAAATAATTAATTACAAATTAAGGATGATACATAAACAAAATCTACAGATGTTGTCAGATAATAAAATAAATATCACCAACGTGTCCAGAATGGTCAAATTAGCTAGGAAAGCCTACCCATAAGTCCAATTTAGACACAGGAGCAAAATAGTAATTTTGGGTCAAAATGATGTCCGCCGTTGGACACACTTTACACCAAAAAATGTGTCAGAATAGAAGTCTACAAAACCTAGCAAATTATATGTCCACGAATCTTGAATGATGATACGAACCCAACGGTATGTCCGAAACAGGATTCCGATGAGCCGATCTCAAAATGACACGTTGACGCGGACATTTAGAATCTAGTTTGCATCGAAATACGTACCGGAGCAAATGTCTTCAAAACTCAGCAAATTATATGTCAACGAGTCCAGAATGATGATACGAACTCAACGGTATATCCGAAATAGGATTCCGATGAGCCGATCTCAAAGTGACACGTTGACGCGAAAAGTGGGACCCGCTTTGCACCGAAATACGTGTCAGGGCCCACGTTCTCCAAATCAAGCAAACTTTATATGAAAATATGCCAAAACGACACCACAAGTCTACTGGTGGTGTCAGAAATTGAATCCGGAGTCCCAGGTTCAAAAATAGAATTTAACAAGTGCAAATTAAAGAATTTGGACGGCCAACTTTGGCGTCAAATTCGACAAACCTAACGTGCTTATATTGAAATGAAACTTAAAGGAGACAGGAAAAGAGTTATACCAGCTGCGCACAGGAACTGGTAGTGCGCCAATGGGAGCTGCAACGGTGGAGTTACGAGCTGACGAAGTCGGCTCCACAAAACTGTCCAAAAATAATTCAATTTAAACGGACAACTTGGTGGCCAATTTTGAGGTATCAAACGACGAAATTAACGGGCAAAAATTAAGGGGAGTGAAGTGATATATACCGAGATTGAGACGGAACAAGGATTCGCCGATACAACGGTCGGATTGTCCAAAAAATCTGTACGAAGTCGCTGCGACGGGGCACAATTTCTGAGTTCAAAACTCGCGCGCGCCAACGGGATTCCGTTCAAAACGCACGAATAGGCTATTCGGCGCATCGGGGAAGCGGGCGGTGGCCACTGGATGGCTCGTCGGAGGTAGCTGGACGAGGGAGGGTCACCGGGGTGGCGGTGGTTGACCGCGCGGCGGCGCACGGTGCACGGTGGCACGGCCGTTGCTGCCGTTGCTGCTGTGTTGTTGTTGCAGTTGCTGCTGCTGTATGGTGCACGCACGCTGCTGCATGAGCGCATGGCGGCGGCGGCGGTCTCCAACGGGGGTGGCCGCGACGGTGGAGGTGGTGGTGGTTCGGGTTATGGTGGTGGACGTGAGATGATGGTGAAGGTGATGGTGGTGTGAGGATGGTGATGGTGTTGGGCTTGATGGTGATGAAGATGATGAAGAGGAGGAGGAGAAGAAAAGGGAGGTGGTGGCTGTGGTGGTGGAGAGTAGGAGGAGGAAAGGGTGGCTACGGTGGTTCACAGTGGTGGTGGTGGTGTATGTGAGGGGGTGGGGAGAAGAATGGTGAGGGTGGAGTGGTGTGTGTATTTGTATTACTAAAGAGAGAGAGAGAGAGTGGTGTATATATTTATATATAATATATATGAAGAGAGAGAGAGAGAGATATTTGAAAGGGAGGGAGAGAGAGTAGTCGGTTGGGGAGGGAGGATTGATGTGTTGTGATGGAGGGGGTGAGGTGGTGGAGTGTTTGTTGTAGGGGAGAGAGAGAGAGAGTGTTATATATTTATATATATGTATGTGTATATATATATATATATATATATATATATATATATATATATATATATATATATATATATATATATATATATATATATATATAACAAAATATATATATATATATATATATATATATATATATATATATATATATATATATATATATATATATATATTTGTAAAGTAGAGAGAGAAAGTGATATTTCCAAAATAGGAAAAAAAGAGAAATATTGTGTGGGGTATTTGGGAAGTTATGGAAGAACAATATGGAGCTTGGGTTTGGGTTCGGTCGACCCGGGTCTGGTCAAAATCGGACATGGTGCAATAATTGAATTAAATATGGGTATTTATAATCAGGGGTAAATAAATAACATGCTGGGACTCAAATAAATGGGACACAAGTTTCATATGGGTAGTAGGCTTCATGTGGGCCACGTCCATACTTTGGGTCGACTAGGTTGGATCGATGTCGGGTCCCGAAATTAAATTGGAAATTAAATCAGGTTTTACGGTAGATAATTAATTGGCCTAAATTGAACCGAAAGTTGTGCGAAGAAAATAAAGCATAAAATGGAGTGTCTGAGTGGGACACGAAGGTCATGGGTGAAGAGCGTCTCGAGTAGATCATTCATGAGAAGTTGGTTCTGAGAAAATGATTGGTCTTGTGTTCCTAAATTAAAAGTCACGGTAACGTGCAAACGATGATCAAAGACAAAAGTGGGAATATTTATTCAACGATTAATTTGTCTAAGTTGACCCAAAGTTGTGTGATACAAAAAGAGCACAAGGGAACGATTTCAAGTAGGACATGATATATCAAAATGAAGATAATCTGGTCTACTTCAAAACTCGTAAAGAGAGTTTACAGAGATTGGCATCCCTGACGCTCCAGAAGTCAAAGTCACAGAAAGGAACGTTTAATGATCAAAAACAATTAAATAATAAAATATTTATCGAAAATAATTCATTCAAAAAATTTTAAAATAGCCCTGAATTTCAGGGGGCTTACATTAGTCTACCTAGATACTTATGGGCTGAAGCTGTAAATACAACATGCTATATTCTCAATAGAGTTCTAATTCGACCTATATCGAAGAAGACTCCCTATGAATTATGGTTTGATAGAACACCAAATGTTTCTTATTTCAAAATCTTTGGTTGTAAATGTTTTATTCTTAATACTAAAGATAATTTGAGTAAATTTGATGAAAAGGTCGATGAAGGTATATTTTTAGGTTATGTAGCAAAAAGCAAAGAATATAGAGTCTTCAACAAAAGAACCATGATCATTGAAGAATCTATCAACGTCAAGTGTGATGAGCTAAATCAACACTTAGACGATGATGACAATGAAGACATAATCGCACCAAGTACAGCTACTGCAAAACCTTCACACAAAGATACAGAACCATCACATCAGGCATCAGATGAACCTCCAAGCAAAGAAGTCGAAACTAGCAATCCTGAGACTACACCAAAAGAGATGAGATTCTTGGCTAATCATCCAAAGGACTTGGTAATTGGTGAGATTACCAAGGGTGTAAGTACTCGTTCCTCTAATAAAGATATAGCTTCTTGTGTTGATTTTGTCTCGCAGTTTGAACCCAAAAATATTGATGAAGCATATAGTGATAACTTTTGGTTGGATGCTATGCAAGAGGAATTAAACCAATTCGAACGGAATCAAGTTTGGGAACTTGTTCCCAAACCCATTGATCATCCGATCATTGGCACCCAATGGGTATTCCGAAATAAACTGAACGAGAATGGTTTAGTGAATCGTAATAAGGCTCGACTCGTAGCTAAAGGATACAATCAAGAAGAAGGTATCGACTACGATGAGACTTATGCCCCAGTTGTGAGATTAGAATCCATTCGCATGTTATGTGCATTTGCATGTTTTCATAATTTTAAATTATTTTAAATGGATGTCAAAAGCGCATTTTTAAATGGTTTTATAAAAGAAGAGGTTTATGTAGCGGTTTATGTAGCTCAACCACCCAATTTTACTGATTTTAAATTTTCTGAATATGTTTTCAAGTTGAAGAAAGCTTTATATGGTTTGAAACAAGCCCTTCGTGCTTGGTACAATCGTCTAAGCACTTTTCTACTTGATAACGGTTTTTCGAAGGGAAAGGTTGACACTACTTTGTTTATAAAATCTTTGAATAATAATATTCTTTTGATTCAAGTCTATGTAGATTATATTATCTTTGGATCTACTGATGAATCTGTTTGTCAAATTTTTTTAAAGTGTATGCAGAATGAGTTTGAGATGAGCTTGATGGGAGAGCTGAAATTCTTTCTCGGACTGCAAATCAAACAAACCAGCAACGGGACGTTCATAAATCAAGCAAAGTACATAAAGGATCTATTAAAAAAGTTTGACATGGAAGCAGTCAAGCCACTTAGCACTCCAATGGCAACTTCAACCAAGCTTGATAATGATGAACAAGGCAAACCTGTCGGCATACGTAAGTATCGAGGTATGATCGATAGCTTACTGTATTTAACTGCTAGTCGACCAGACATTATGTTTAGTGTTTGTTTGTGTGCACACTTTCAAGCTAATCCTAAGGAATCACATTTGTGCGCAGTTAAGCGTATCTTTCGATACCTTAAAGGCACTTCCTCTGTCGGCTTATGGTATCCCAAAACCACATCATTTGTCCTAACCGGTTATTATGATGCTGATTTTGTCGGATGCAAAGTAGATAGAAAAAGTACTTGCGGCACATGTCATTTTCTAGGAAAAGTTCTAGTCTCTTGGTTTAGTAAAAAGCAAAATTATGTTACATTATCAACAACCGAGGCTGAGTATATCACCGCAGGACGTTGTTATGCACAAATTTTGTGGATGAAACAAACCTTAGAAGACTATGGATTACATTTTACACACATACCTATTTTCTGTGACAACACTAGCTCTATTAATTTGACTAAGAATCCAGTATGTCACTCCTGTACTAAACATATCGAGATTCGACATCATTTTCTTAGAGATCAACAACAAAATGGAGATATAGACCTTGTATACATAGACACAAAGAATTAATTAGCTGACATACTCACAAAACCTCTAGCGAAAGATCGTTTCAATTATTTATGTCGAGAATTAGGCATTTTAGATGTCAATAATATTAATTTATTTTATTTTATTAATTAATTTATTCGATACTCATAAACTGTTTTCGAGACAAGCCAAAAAAAAGTCTGTCTGTCACCACGACTACGGTCGAAGCAAAGCGGTACTTAAGAGTTCTCCGGTGAACCTCCGTTAGCTGGGACAGTACTCCTACAGCTAATCTGAGACAGATGCTGAGTAAAGAATATGAATTTATAAAATAATATTAATTATATTACTTTGAGATTTAAAATTACTAAACTTTGAATTAAACACTTGAAATGAATTAATGAAAAAGATGTGGCCCCATTTATATATATATATATATATATAGCCAGGCAACCCTTGGCAAATTCGGCCCGAGTTCGGTCCGAATTCGGCCAGAGTTTGGCTGGATATATATATATGTACCAGCCAGAACCAGATGCCCCCATCTTCTTCATTCTTCCAAACTACATCAAACAGCAGTTGCCGCGCCTCCAAACCCTAATTTTTCTCCATCCTTGTTCTTCCAATCCGAGTAGAGATTCTCGTCCAAACTTTGGATTCGTGCGGAGAACTTCGTCCTCATCAGCATATCCAATTCTTGGAAGGTATAATTCCTTCTCTTCTCCACTTTTCAATACTTAAGGTTTCTAGATATTTTGGGAAAGAATGCCTAAGTTCAATCCCTTCAAGAGGAAGAAGACTAATGCAGTGAAGAGGCATCGTCTTCATATCCGCATATGGATTGCCTCTTTTTTCCGTCCAATCGGACGACGGTGTGTCGGATGAGTTTTACTTTAAAACTTCCGATCAAGCTTTATTGTGGTATGCCGATTTCATCATGCGTACTATTTGCACCGGATCGCCGAATAAATGGGCTATCTTTCCGGATCACCGCCCTTATTTTGAGGCATTAGGGTTACAACATTTTGTCACCTTACAATTCTCTATTGCCACTGATGCCATTAGATTATTCTATTTTAATTTCATGTTAGACACTTTTACCACGAGGAAATGTGTCGGAGGAATCGATATCGAATTCACTGATGAAACGTTCGCGGAAATCCTTGGTATCCCGAACGAAGGTGCACCACTCCATGACATCACTGATTTTGATTTTCCCGATGGCACGACACTTGTTAGTTTCAAGAATGAGCTTTGTGCGCCCGCACGCGCTCGTCCTGGAAAGTTCAAGGCTAATAACTTGAACTTGTTTAACTACGAATTACATCGCATTATCTATTCTACTTTACTTCTAAAATCCACTTCCAATGATGATGTCACTACACTTGAGCTTTCTGCTCTTTATCATATTCTTAAGGAGATTCATTTTTCTGCCCCTAAGACTATCATCCAGATGATGGGAAGATGTCACGGGAGAGACCGCAACCTATCATATGCGATGCTTATTCCTCGCATCTTTCAGAGATTTGATATTGACCTATCTACTTGTGCTGTCGACCCCGAGCCCAAGTTCCTCAAACTCTCTCGTCGCAGTATTGCCACTATTCCTCCACCTACTGCACCTGCTCCTCCTGCACCTACTCCCACAGCTCTTGTTCCTCCTCATTCTTACCCTATGACATTTGAGGGTATTTATCAGCACTTATCAGATCTGCATTCCTTTTATGTTGACACTTCTAGGAAACACGAGTTCCATGATGTGACTCGGTTCCAAGCGATTGCCAACTCCTTCGTCGATCTGAGGTTTGTGCAGACGGGTCATTCTGCTAGCTCTCTACCTCGAGACCCTTCTGTTTCTGGCTACTGCATTGATGACGAGGCAATCCACTCTCTGTTCCAGCCAGGGAACGCCTATGATTGGTATCGTACCACTGGTGGCACTCCTCGTACTTCTGGTGTTGGTACTTCTAGAGCTGGTCCTTCTGGCCATGCTGGCACTGCAGCTGATGACGATGATGACAAGAATGATAATTTTTGAGATGTTAGATATTGAGACTGTTACTTAAGTCTTATGTTTACTTGGAAATGCTCCTTAATTCTAAGTTATTATCATCACTTTTTTATTATGTGACTCTTTATAGACATGGTTTTGATTATGCATGAGTTTTGGCATCTTAGTTTATTATTCAGCACTTTATTTATTTCAGTTTTATTCTCGTACTTTATTAAAAACTGCCTGTGACAAATACATGCCTGTGTTGTTCTCTAGACTATCTGTTTCTCTTACGATATTCACTGTTTATACCATGTCTGTAATGACTATTCATATATATTTTTTATTGTGTTTCTTCACTGTTTGTTACTTATGCATTTATTGCGGGGGGCTTTCTCTTTTGCAATTATTTTGCTAAGTGACAATTGGGGAGAAATAAGATCTAACATTTTCGTGAATACAGGTTATGAACAATTTTTTTTTGATTAACTATTTTGAATTGATCCAAGCTTAGATGTTATATCGACAAGGTTTGTCAATTATCAAAATGGGGAAGATTGTTGGCCCATTGGTCATGGTCACACCTGATTTTAATAATTGATCAAACTTTGTCTCGATATAAATGTAAGTCAATTCAGATGTTTACCGACGACGTTTTGGATACTGCTCAACAATGCATATTTATTATGTTCAAGACCGAAGTTGTTCCGAAGCTGTTTGCCATTCAGAATGTATTTCCTGTTAAGTTATGTATTTTTTTTATTTTATTGAGTCTAGGAATATATTGTACACCGAGTCGTACTGGCAAATAGACTATCCAAAAACATTTTTCAAAACCATCCTATTCTTTGACAAATGACCTACGTTTTTGAAAAACCTCCTTTTTACAAAAAACTTCTGAAGGACTTTTCAAAAAGTCACAATTGATTTTTGCCAAAAATGAACTGGCAGAACCCTAGCAGAACTCGGTCCGAGTTCGTCCAATTGGAACGCTAGTGAACGTTGGATTTTGAACTTGGTCATCCTTCAGTTGCGGTTTGTTACAAAGAGTTCTGTCCGAATTTTGTCCGAATTCTGTCAGAGTTCTGTCTTTGGAAAAACTATAAATAGAGAAGTATTTCGATCATTTCAATTTACCAATTCACTTTCAATCTCTTCTCTTCCTGAGCTTACATTCTTCAAAAGAGTTTTTAAAAAGCTTATATTTTTAAATGCCAAGCCAGTTACAATCCTCTAGTCGAATTGCCAATGCGGTACAGTCTAGAAGTTTCAGAGAGATTGTAATCAGAGGCTTGATAGAAGATACAACTCTTCATAATTGAAGTTGGTCGAGTTCTTCGTATCAAAGCTCGCGTCTATAGAAGTTGCAAGGACTTCGTATGAAAACTTGCAAGATTTTCCAATAGTGGATTTAAATAGAAGCTAGAGTTCTTCCGAATGGACTAGTCCTCACAAGAGGAAAACCAGTATAAATTTCGTTGTTTGCGTTTGCCTTCTGATCAATTTTAATTTCTTTCATTTACGTTGTGATTATTATTATATCTGTGATCTAACTGCTAACAAGATTTTTTATTAGCAATCTTTCGCTGCCTACTCTATTCACCCCCCTCTTGAGTATTCTGCTTTACGATTTCGTTCATACAATCTGGATACTAGCTTGAAAACTGTTGTTGTACGAGAACTCTACCAGGTGCAGGTGACCTTCCCACGAACCACCGAAGTCGAGTGTACAAGATCTCAACATGTCTTCCAAGGTTTGTATGATACGCTCTTGCTGACCATCTGTCTGTGGGTGATACGCTGAGCTGAACTGGAGGCGAGTCTCCAAACTCTCTTGCAGGAGTGCAACGTAAATTTGGAATCTCTGTCCGAGGTGATACTGACTGGTATACCGTACAATCTGACAATCTGTCGGAGATACATCTCCGCTAGCTGAGCCATCGACTGACCAACTCTGAACGGGAGAAAGTGAGCCACCTTTGTGAGCCTGTCTATGACAACCCAAATAGCGTCTCTGCCAGCCAGGAATCTAGGCAATCCAGTCACAAAATCTATGGTTATATGCTCCCATTTCTACTCTGGAATAGGCAATGGTTGAAGTAGTCCAGCTGGTCTCAGATGTTCAGCCTTAACTTGTTGGCAGACTAAACAACGAGAGACAAAACGGGTTATCTCCCTCTTCATGCCATTCCACCAAAAGTGCTGGCGGATATCACGGTACATCTTCGTGCCACCGGGATGAATGGAATACTGCGAACTGTGGGCCTCTGCCATGATCTCTTGTCTGATATCTCCACTGGGTACACAAAGATGCTTACCATGTCGAAGTGTACCATCTTCATGAATGCATAACTTTGGTCTTCGTCCTGCCTCACACTCTGCTCTGAGTTGCTGAAGCTTGGAATCTGTCGACTGTGCCATCTGGATCCTGTCGACTATGCTGGACTGAACCTGCATGCTGGCCATCAATGCCACATTGGTAGGAAGGACAACTTCTATTCCCATCTTCTGAAGATCGGCTAATAACTCCGGCTGCGCTATGAGAAAATAAACTCCGGCTCTCCTGCTCAATGCATCTGCAACAACGTTGGCCTTCCCAGGATGATACTGCAAGTTGATGTCATAATCCACAAGCAGCTCTAGCCATCTCCTCTGACGCATGTTGAGATCCTTCTGGGTGAACACATACTTCAGACTCTTGTGGTCGGTGAAAATCTCTACCCTATCTCCATACAAGTAGTGCCTCCAAAGCTTAAGTGCAAACACTACTGCTGCCAGCTCCAAGTCATGGGTTGGATAATTCCTCTCATGATCACGAAGTTGTCATGACGCATAAGCTATTACCTTTCCATGCTGCATCAGAACACATCCTAAACCTTTGTCCGAAGCATCACAATACACTGAGAATCATCCGATTCCATCTGGAAGCATGAGAATAGGAGCCGCCATCAAGCCTCGCTTCAACCTCTCAAAAGAATTCTGGCACTCTGCTGTCCAAGCAAACTGCACATCCTTGTGGGTCAACTGGGTCAATGGCGCTGAAATTCGAGCAAAGTCTGAAACAAATCGCCGATAGTAGCCGGCCAAGCTAAAAAAACTACAAATTTCTGCCACTGTGCTAGGTACCGACCACGTTTCAATGGCCACGATCTTCTGGAAATCCACTTCAACTCCTTCTCGGGTGATGATATGACCCAAGTACGAAATACGATCGAACCAGAACTCGTATTTACTGAACTTGGCATACAACTGGTGCTCTCTGAGAATCTGAAGAACCACATGGAGATGTTGCTCATGCTCCGCCTCACTCTTGCTGTAGACTAGGATGTCGTCTAGGAACACAATCACGAACTGATCCAAATAAGACATAAAGATACGATTCATGAGGTCCATGAATACTGTCGGCGTATTGGTTGCTCCAAATGGCCTCACAAGAAACTCCCAATGCCCATATCTCGATCTAAAAGTTGTCTTCAGGATGTCCTGCTCTCTGACTCTGATCGGATGGTATCCTGACCGCAAGTCGATCTTCGAGAATACTGCTGCCCCCTTGAGTTGATCAAACAAGTCATCTATCCTCGGGAGAGGGTATCTGTTCTTGATTGTCACTGAGTTCAAGGTACGATAATCTACACATAATCTGGACGTACCATCCTTCTTTTTCACAAAGCATCGGGGCTCCCCAAGGCGATCCACTAGCACGAATGAATCCCTTGGTTCTGAGTTCTTCAATCATCTTGTACAATATCTCTAGCTCTGACGGTGCCATCCTGTAGACTCTCTCTGACACTGGAGCTTTCCCAGGAATCAAGTCGATGGTATACTCGATCTCTCGCTCTGGCGGCATCTCTGGAAGCTCTTCTGGGAAAACATCTGGAAACTCTTTGACTATCCGAGGTAACTGTACTACTGCTACTGTCATCCGCAACACTGGAGGAAAAGGTTCAATTTTGCCTCGGGAGAAGGAAAACTCCGGCTCGCCTGGAATGCTAAAAATAACCCTGCCAATGCGGCAGTCTATCATGGCATACTGGTCCCTCAACCAATCCATCCCTAAGACCACATTATAATCGGCCACAGGAACTCTATCAATCTAGCGGGAAATTCTCTACCGCTAACTACGATCCGACACGAGGAAAAGACTCTATCTACTCCCACAAGTCCGTTACCAGCAAGTATATTGAGCCTTACTGATAATGACTCGGGATCCAGTCCTACCCGTATCGCGAATCGGGCAGACATAAATGAATGCGATGCACCAGAGTCAAATAATACTGAAGTTGGAAAGGTGTTGACGAGAACAGTACCTGCCACTACCTCTCCTGGTGCTAATCCTTCTTCTCTCATGGTCAAGGCCAGCACTTGACCATGTACTCTGGGTGTGGGTCCCCTCTGCTCAAAATTCCTCTGCCTGCTCTGGATCAAGGCTTGGACTTGGGCATACTGCTGCGGTCTCTGCTGCTGGAATGCCTGGGCCTGTGTCGACAATGGCCTCGGGAACGGGTAATGCAGCTGCTGCTGCTGGACTGGTACTGGTCCTCTAACTGAAGGACCAGAGAAGGCTGATGAACTCCCCCTGTTCGGGCAGTTCCTAATCCTATGGTCCGGGGCACCACAAACCAGGCACAAATCCTGTGCTCTGCGACACTCTGATACCACATGTGCTTGCTTCCCGCAGTGTGAACATCCCACTGCGGAAGACTGCTTCTGCTTCTGCTGCTGAAGGTACGTCGGGGTGGAATGCTGAACCGACGTCACTGAGGCCGCCCATCTCGGAGCTCCAATGGTCAAAGCCCTGGATGCCGGGGCTAGTGCTGATGACTGATTCATCTGGCCGTGAGATCGCTTCGGACCTCCGGTCCTATCCACGACCCTCTGGGAGGTATACTCATGCCTCCGGGCTGCTCTCAATACTACATCAAAAGTCTGATGCTCAAACTGCTCCACCGCCAATAAAATCTCTAGGTGATGCCCCTGCTGGAACCGCTGGGCTCTATCGAACTCGGTCGCCACCAAGGTAGGAGCAAACCGACTAAGCCTGGAGAACTCGGCCATATATCCACCGACCATCATGTCCATCTGCTTCAGATTGGTGAACCTAGTCTGTAGATCGTACCGAGCTACAGCATCGAAGTACTTGGTCTGGAATCTTTTTCGGAATACTGCCCACGCAACAGGTGCCACTAATCCAACAGCCTGTACTGCCCACCAGCTGCGGGCAAGATCCAATAAATGTAGGCGTACTACCGCCACCTTCTCATTCTCGTGTGTCTTCGCCGCTTCTAGAATCACTTCTGTATCCTACAGCCAAGCATCTGCGACAATAGCATCCTCACTGTCGTCGAAGAAGGGAGGGTTCAAACGCTTGAAGTTGTTGGCCGCGTTGTTACCCTGATAACCTCCTCTGGTCAGAGCATCTGTCACTGCCTGGTACAATGCATTACCTCGACGATCTTGAGAAGCTAGCAATATCCTGATGAGACCCACCAAGGTGCCATCATCAGGCTCTGCAGGCAGGACTGGCTGGACTGGTGGCTCTTGACCCCAGTAGGCATAACTCTGGAGGCTACTCGTGAATGCTGGGCTTGTTCTCCAGGTTGTTGCTGGTCTACGGGAGGTGCTCCGCCTTGCCGATCGGTAGGACCAGGGACAATGCCGCTGAAGAAGATGGCATAGGAAACAATAAAGAAGGACCAGGATAGATCAAAGATACAAGCATGTGACCAGGTCAAGAGTTCAGAGATTTAGAAGATACGAGCAGAGATCGAGGGCGAGTACCAATTGAGACATCTATTCGGTAAAACCTCACATATCTTGATTTACAAGACCTGCATGGGCTACCACTAAACCATGTAACGCCCTAGAACCAGAAACTGGAGAGCGGGGGCGTACGTAGCCAGCTACGTCTATTGAAGTGCAACCCACCTCGCTATACGGTCACGGCTGTCTAGATATATGAGGGTTTAACTACAAGCCAACAGTCTCCTATTGTCATGAACAAGCCTATTATCTCAATCTCAAGCAAGCAATAATAGTTACAAGATGTCAGAGCACCAAATATATAGTAGTAAGGCGTCCCATACATTACATATTAGATGATCATGAAGCTAGTCGTACAAAATGTCAAGACTAGCAAGAGTTCAGTCATACATGATCAACCCTAGGATCTGTCAATCATGTTAAAGCCCATAGGCAGATAGTAAATAAAGGTACAATACGAGCTAACACGTGCTCGCTGGCTAAACGCCTCAAAAGAATAATTTTTATAATAAAGTAGAAGGACAAAAAGAAATCCACTCGTTGCCAGATTTATGCCTAGTGGTCATCATCTAGCTGGAAGACAGTTGGATCCTCTGGTGTTGCTCCGATATCTGGCCACACAAAACCAGCTGGGTCAGACACTAGAAAGAGCATATGCCACAAAGGAGGCTTCACTTAGGAACTAAAACCAGCATATCATAATAGAATATTAAAGATAAATAATAAATAAAGAACTGATAATAATAGAGATAACAACAGTAAACTGAGTACGAAGAAACCATTAAAGTAGCCAGGTCACAACCCTTAAACCAAACAAGGACCGGAGTTGCAGCCCTTCACCTGAATAGAAACCCGTCTCAAATACTATTGGTACATTGAAGACAATAAACGAAGAGTGGGCATAGAACTGCTCCGGGAGCCAGGTTACAACACTTAAACCAAACAAGAACCGGGGTTGTAATCCTTCTCCTGAACAGAACTGGACCCCTGATCTTTATTGCTAAGGCCAGTATAAATAATCATGGTATTAAGGTAAGGTAAAATATGACGAACATGGCATGGGGTTGAAATAAGATAATAAACGAAAGGAGGACACAGAACTGCTCCGGGAGCCAGGTTACAACCCTTAAACCAAACAAGGACCGGGATTGTAACCCTTTGCCTGAATATAACTGGACCCCCGATCGTTATTGTTAAGGCAATCATCAATAATTATCTCATGTCACAATCTTGCACAGGATCAGGATAAAACTAAGCTGGAATAAACTCCATCCAATCAATCACGGTCAATCAAGAGTACGGTTTGATACTTTTAACTAACTAGGGTTATCACAGGCCTAGTTACTAGCAAGATGCAATGAGATCATCCCAATAGCCACAAGTCCTGCAGACCATCCGGTTATCTAGGTCGAATATTCGTTTATGAAGAATGCAACACGTGACTGTGTGCTGGAAATGTGCCCTACTCGTCGGTAGGCTACAAGTCCACTTGAGCGCCCAGATAACGGGATTGTCTGTAGCTGGAAAATCTCTTCATGACTACTGGATTATTCTAGTTATTAGCCTTAGTTGAATTCAGTAGGTACCCCTGATCGTGGTATTCATGGGTCCCTGTCCTAGACATGATGCAAGACACGACTGGTTTATTTATACAAGCACAATTGTCCAAGGTATTAAGAGGAGGATTACTAGCATGTCGAGATAGCCGTCGTAACGACGTTCCAGATTATATGTCATATTTACTTGTCAAGAGTGCGCCACGACGGGCCACTATCATGCTCTATCCTTACATTATAATAAATGAGAAAACTTACATAAAATAGCTAATAACATGCTCTTGAAGCCAAGGAAAAGATTTACCACTTCCATGTTGGGAGTTGGGAAAAATTCTGGCCACAAATTGGCCAAATAAGGCATAAAATAGCCAAAAACCGCCAAAATAGGCACTATACGGCACTATTCAGCACTATACGGCACCCATATATGCAGCTCGGACACTATACGGCACTATACAGCACACCCATATGCGGCTTGGATACTATGTGGCACTATACAGCACTTCCATATGCGGCTCGGATACTATGCAGCACCCTCATATGCGGCTCAGACACTATGCGGCACTATACGGCATTTCCATATGCGGCTCGAATACTATGTAGCACTATACAGCACCCTCATATGCAGCTCGGACACTATACGATACTATGTGACACTCTCATATACGACTCGGATACTATGCAGTACTATACGGCACTATGCAGCACCCTCATATGCGGCTCGGACACTATGCGGCACTATACGGCATTTCCATATGCGGCTCGGATACTATGCAGTACTATACGGCACTATGCAGCACCCTCATATGCGGCTCGGACACTATACGGCACTATGCGGCATTTCCATATGTGGTTCGAATACTATACAGCACTATGCAGCACCCTCATATGCGGTTCGGACACTATACGGCACTATGCGGCATTTCTATATACGGCTCGGATACTATGCAGCACTATGCAGCACCCTCATATGCAGCTCGGACACTATTCATCGTTACTGCCAGAATCAGCACAGATGAACATAAAAATGGCCAAAAATACTTTTGGCCATAACTTACTCAAAATAAGTCGAAATCTAACTTTTCAAAGATCTATTTTGGATAAAATTGAATTCTCTACAACATGGAATAATCAAAACATAAAAATAATAAAGTTTAATAGATCAAAATCCAAGAAAATCAAAAATAATATAAACTTAGATCTACAAGAAAATATCTATCAAAATAAAAATGCCAAGTTCTAAAGTATCTTAGAATCTCGCAAGGAAGACAATAGAACAACAAAAATAGAGTTTTTCCATGAAGCAAGTTGTACTTGCCTATGCTTCTCTTGGTAGGTGGAGAAGTTAAGAGGAAAAAGATGAAGAAATAAATGAAGGGTAAAGAGGAGAGAGAAAGGAGGTTGGGTTTTAAATGGTGATGGTGATGGTAGATAGAGATTTTCTTTTTGTTCATGATGAACCCAAAAGCAAACCAAACCAAGCTAAACCAAACCAAGCTAAGCCATAACCAATGAAATACCAAAATAACTATTGCAATGCAATATGCTAAAAAAATAAAACCATTACTAGCTAACTGTAACCCCCGTTATTGTATTTTTTTAAAATTTTACTTGTTTTGACTTAATTTAAAATATTGCATTATGAAATTATATTTTAAGTTAAATAGTACGAAGGAAATCCTTATATTTTGAATGACAATATTGGTTGTCAAAATATATTTTAAAATGGTTTATGAAAATATTTTGATGACTAGTTAATATTTTAAATTTATGGTTGAAAATAATATTGATTTTCGAACTCACTATTTGCATTACAAAATATTTGGTTAGTAATTGTGGCTTCAAAATATTTTAAAAAAAAGAAGAGTTTTGAAAATGGTAGTTATATGTAGAGTTGTGAATTAGTAAAATATTATTTCAAATCATTTTATATTACGATTAGATTATTCCTCAGTTAATTATGTTGATTTAAATCAAATTTATGTGGAGACTTACCTACTAGAGTTTCAATTATTTGACGAATACTAAAGCTTGATTTAAATTAGTATGTTAATATCTAGTAATAAGCTTTTATGTAAATTTATTGTCATTAGCAGATATTTGATAATACTAAATATTGCTTTAAAAATCGATTACCTTAATAAGATTGATATTTATGGAAATCTATTTTTTTATAAACTAATTGATACTATCAAATATTCATTTACATTAATATTGATTTTAATTATTGTTGGATTAGGATTAATTCTGGTTTTATTTTAACAAATGAATCATATTATTATGTATTAGTTGTTCGGATTACATGAATGTATATGTACGTATAATACTAGGATATTGGGTCTATCCTTAATGAGTAGGAATCTGTTTGCAATACCTATCCTATTCTCTCCCTTAAGGTATAATAAAACTAAATAATTTATATCTATTCCTATAAATCTGTACGTATGGTCGGCTCTCTCTTATATATAGAGAACCAGCAACCCTTCCTTCTACATCCGAAGCCGACCTCTCCCTGCCTCCTTTCACCAACCCATCTACTCCTTCCACCAGAACCTTCACAACGACCCAGCAAACATCCTACATCTGACCGCAACCACGTTGCCACCATCGTTAGACCACCACCAAAGTCATCGCCACAACCATCCTCGACAAACCAATTCACCACAGCCACCATCAATCAATACCGTATCCCGACCCGTGCGTCCGTGTCCAAACCCATCTTATTCCACCAATACAAAACAATCACCGTGTCCGTGTCGACAGGCCGACTCGGACGTCCCAACAGCCCCAAACCGCTCACCTTGTCCAGTGCCGACGTGCCATCCTCCGCGACCGCCGAGCTTTTGACCTGAACGGGCGTGCGCGCCACCAGTAGAACCCATCTTCGTTCGTGTCGTCAGATCTGCGTAGCGTGTGCCGCGCCGGCCCCGTGACTCCTCCTGGACGACCGCCGCCTCGAATCTAGTGGCGACGTGGCCGCGGTTTCACATACCTTCGCTCCGCTCTTCCGCCGATTCCGTGGTCAACCACCAGCCACCATCTCGTGGCACTGTCGGCAGCGCGGCAGCGTTGACTCCGCTGCCGCGGGCCAGCCCGAGAGCCGTCGGGCTCAGTCTTCCCCGGACCTCTGCCCTATTTTCGGCGAGATCCCATGACCTCGCCGGAGCATCCCGACTACACCCGTACTCTTTGTCGGGATCGAGTTCCTCCGTAGCCACCGTACAAGCAGTTACCACCGTTGTTGGCCGAGGAGAAGAACCCACGACCGTCGTCGCTTGTGTGCCGGGCCGAGCACCGCGTGGCTGACCTCCTGGTGGCGCAACCACCACCGATCTCCGGTCAGATCTAGAGTGCTTGCGCCATCGCTCTTGGCCGACTCTCCGTGCCGCCCTCCTGTGCGCCGGTCACCACCGCCGGGCTCAGATCCACCAGATCTAAAGTCTTCTTCCGCCCCTTTCCTCCCGTCGCCGAGCGCCGTCCGTCCGACCGGCCGGCGTCCTCGTTTTGCGCGAGCTTCTCCGAAGCTCAGCCCTAGCACCGCCGTTGCTCCGGCCGCCCAGACCCGCGACCGTGCCACTTTCGGTACCGACGATGCGCCACCGTGTCGGAGCCGTGACCTCCTCCTGGCCGCCGTGCGCCGGCGATCCCCTCACCCCTGTAAGTCTTCCTCTTTCCCTCTTCCGATTATTCTGTTTAGTGTTAAATTTTGTTTCCTCTTTCCTTATTGGAAAGAGTTAAGGACGGGTAATGGGTCGGCTTTGGGCTGAGTAAGTCATGGGTTAATAAAGGAAAGAAAATATGAGCAAGGGAAAAATAGGGTTTATTATTATTGTTTAGTACTATTGCCTGTATTAATATACATATACTTATACTATTATATTATTATGAATTTCTATATTAAATTCAGTATTATATATATATTTAATATTATTATTCTTAGTCTCATTAGTTTTATTATTGTTATAATATATAATAATTAATATTTCCGAAATTGTATGGTTATAAAATAGAATTGGGCTCAAGCCCATTAAAGTAAAAGAGGTTAATTAATGGGTATACATATTTTGGGTGCTGAGGTCTATATATATAACTTGTTTTGGTTTTATTCTAAATATGTGTATGGACTCTATTTTATATTTTTGGCTTGGTATATATATATATGATTGTTTTGGGCTTCTAAATAAGTTGATTATTATTTTGGGTCTAAGCCCAATAATTTTTGGTAAATCAAATTATTATTTTGGGCTCTATTGTGTAACTTATAAATAATTATTATAAGAATTTTATATAAAAGATTCTAAAACCAAATTTTATTTTAAATATATTACTAAGAATATAATATTTGAGTTTATATTCCTAAGCGATTTATTTTGGCTTTTGGAAGATTTCTAAAATAGGTCATATCTACCTTCTAAAATTATATAATAATAATTAATGAACTATTACGGTTTCTAGTATGTTTTTATTATATATATATAAATTTCTAAGAAGATTAATTATGAATTATCTTTCCTTAAATCAAATTTCTCTAGATTAGAAACCTTGATCATAGCTAATCGTGTTCATATTTTCTTACCACTTGGGAATTCCTTCATAGCGACTCTAGCTAATCGGACTATTCTGGACCTAACGAGATGGTTGTTTCACCAGCAAAGGACCACAAGCAAGTGCACTTTCTGATTGCTTTCGATTCATAGTAGTTTTCTCATTTCATATTTATACATATATCTTGCTGCTTGTTGACACGCTCGTCACACGGAGTAGTCGAGAGGGAAAATATCTTAGTAGACATGTGGACTACCCAAAAATATTCCTAAAATGTCTATTCTTGAACGATAGCAGCTTCACACGACACGTGTAGTGAGCCAGATTTACCTTCTAGCCGTTCACATATCGAAACAGATATTTCACACCACATAGGTAGTTATCTTTTTATTTTTTATTTTATTCTCCATCGTGCCATGTCATCAGTTATCTTTCAGTTTTTATCTCTCAGATGTTATTTTCATGTCTTGTTAATTCTATTATGTTTTCGTATTGTCGTCGGTTTGTGTACTTGTTCCATTCCTGACTGAAAACCAAGATTTTTCAGGTTTAGCCGCGATCACTCTTACATTGGGAAGGCTTGAGTATGCTGAGGTCAACCTAGAAATAGATAGCAGTTGTACTCAATTTCATTAATTGTAAAATCTTGTATTTTCTTTAAACATAAATGTTGTAGTAAACTTAGAAATGTGAAAGAGCAGCAAATATTACATTTTGTGATTTTGAGCATTTATTTCTTGCGGGCTTGACAGCGTTCTACCGCCGACTCTGCGGCGTAGGCTGGCTTAGACACGTCTCATATCCGAAAAAACGGATGCGGGTCATAACAAGTTTTTGTGTTGGCCCATACAGGTCAGTTTTCGCAAAATTGTGCGAACTCGTGGTAGTACCATATTAGTCGTTCTACTGCGAGCCTGCGACTAGGAAAATGCTCATTCACAACTAGGAGTAAACCAATTTTAAGAATGGTCAGGATTATGAGTCCCTAATTTAATTTGACATTGGGTAGTTAGGGTTGCTACATAGGCCTCATTGAATTCTAAATCCTGTTAGATAATTTTTATTGATGGATACACTATTGTATTCTGAATCGATGGTATTTCTGAAATAGGTAAATTCGTAACCCCCTTTCCGAAGGTTTGAAAAATATTCCTTTATTTATTTGTTCGAATTACATGTAATTTTTAGAATTTTATAAATATTTATTATGGAAGGCCTTAGTCACGATTAAGTTTTGGAGCGCAAAATGCCCAAGAATTTTGGCACTGAGAGTGTAGTCAAGTGCCTTGACTAGTGTTCTAGCCATGGTAGAGAAGGCCGAGCCATAGGTGTGCACTAACTAGAAGAACCAGGCCAAATCGCGACATAACCCTAGGAATAAGTTAATTATTCATTATTAGGATTATTGACTTTTAGAAGACCCGGTTGTCCCAAATTAGCCCGAACTCAACCCAAGTCCTGGTGGTCATGTAGTGCTACCAATGACGTCCGTGTAGACATATAGATGTGTATATATATTGGTAGCCCATTTCTAGTATTGTGAATAATTTCTATAAATTGTATATTAAATATAATATATGTATTATGGCTAATTGAAGTTATATTTTACTTGGGAATATGATAACCTTCTCTTCGAATGACATTTAGGAATTTTGGGATTCACTTAGGCTATACATCAATATTTGTGTATAAGTATATTCATAATGGGTAGACATAATGCCTTATACATAATTTTTTTTTCTTCGATCTTGAATATTAGAGAAATATAAATTTAGGTTATTATTTCTTCTGCCTTCGGTCATTTCTTCCTAATCATAATTATTTGTACAAACTTTATCTTATGTCTTCTCTAAACATCGCCATATCATGAGTTTGTATCACTTATATTTTCCTCGAAACCAAGAGATTATATTTTTATTTCTCACTCAATTGTCTACACATTAATCTCAAGTTAAGTTTTTGGATTCAAGAGTTATCCTTCATAACTAATTAGTTTCTTTTCAAGACTTGATATCCATAGCTGAAGGACGGATACTTACACCCTCATGGAACTTGTTTGAAATTCTAGAACCTTCTTTGAAATTTCATAAAGTATAGTTAAAAGAATGTTCGTTGACTTGCGATGGCAAGACAGCAGCGCATTGTGGCCACTTATTTGAATTATCGAGACTACGGGTTCACTGCAGCCAGCAGCGCACTGGCGTGGCATGACCCATAAGTTGAAATAATTTCAAGTAAGCGTAGGTGATTGAATATTATTAAAACTATATCTTAATTGTCCTATTTAAACTTTGAGTTATTATGTCAATATTGGATATAGTTAATAAAATATTAGATATCATATCATATTCGGGTTACGAAACCAAGGGATTACTGCAGCCAGGTGTACACTAGCGAGGCATAAATTCTCGGTAAAGTAACTTCATATATACATATGATTTTCGAATATTATAGAGTATATCCTTTTTGTCATATGACTATTGGTATCATGGTTTGCAGTTTCAGGCATTCGCTTAAAATTCTGATTTAGTCTTTAGCCTTTCATTTTTCTTATCTATTTTTTTATATCGTTATTTGTCTTCCTAATAATCTTTTAAACCTACGTTTGAATTTCTTCCACTAGATTCATAATCGTACCTAGATTATGGTTCTATAATCATGCCTACATAATTGATCGTGCTAAAATAATTTCGATTATCCTTAGCGATTTTGATCGCAACTAGACTATTCTGATTATATTCGATCATATCAATTCGCATATTTTCTAGATTTTGACTCTGTAATCATACCTAAATTATTTTCCTTAAATAGTTAATCGTGCCAAACAAATTTGAATTTTGATCGTTTCTAAAATGACTTCGATCGTGACTAAATTATTTGCCCATAATAAAAATTGTGCTTATACTTCAACTCAATTATTGCTATTGTTTATATTTTTATTCCACTATGATCATGACTATTTTGTTCATGTTCATGCTCGTGCTAACTTTTAATTTTTAATCATGCTTAGATGACTTGCATGAGTAGCTTTGATCGCGACTACTTCTTAAATTTATATAGGCGATTTTTCCATGTTTAGCGTCAGCCTAAATTTTTGACCATTAATCATGCCTATATAATTTCAAGTGTAGATAGTCGTGCCACATAGTATCTTTTCTTAAAATCTCAATTTTATTCACGACCTAATTTCTTTGATCAGCGATCATATCATTTCTTGATCATGACTAATCGTGCCATTCGAAATTTCGGAGAAAAAATTTCTAAGGTGGGTAGGGTATTCGATTAGTGAAGTGTCCTTAGGGTTATCGATTTCTTGAACATTTAGGACCTGTTAATTCAAGACCGTAGCCTAAGACTCCAACACCAAGCCATATCTAGGTACTTCTCCACTTCCGTCCTCCCATGGTCAATACTTTATCACTATTTCTTTTGACCGAAAATTCTTATTAAACAAGTTTTAGTCACCCTTGATTTTATCCAATCGGTCAATATCGATCTTATTAAAATTCACGTCGTTACCTCTCCTTCAGCCTATCTATACTCGACATTCCTAAATTCGAGGACAAATTTATTTCTAAGGTGGGTAGATTTGTAACCCCCGTTATTGTATTTTTTTGAAATTTTACTTGTTTTTACTTAATTTAAAATATTGCATTATGAAGTCATATTTTAAGTTAAATAGTATGAAGGAAATCCTTATATTTTGAATGACAATATTGGTTGTCAAAATATATTTTAAAATGGTTTATGAAAATATTTTGATGACTAGTTAATATTTTAAATTTATGGTTGAAAATAATATTGATTTTTGAACTCACTATTTGCATTACAAAATATTTGGTTAGTAATTGTGGCTTCAAAATATTTTTAAAAAAATAAGAGTTTTGAAAATGGTAGTTATATATAGAGTTGTGAATTAGTAAAATATTATTTCAAATCATTTTATATTACGATTAGATTATTCCGCAGTTAATTATGTTGATTTAAATCAAATTTATGTGGAGACTTACCTACTAGAGTTTCAATTATTTGACGAACACTAAAGCTTGATTTAAATTAGTATGTTAATATCTAGTAATAAGCTTTTATGTAAATTTATTGTCATTAGCAGATATTTGATAATACTAAATATTGCTTTAAAAATCGATTACCTTAATAAGATTGATATTTATGGAAATCTATTTTTTTATAAACTAATTGATACTATCAAATATTCATTTACATTAATATTGATTTTAATTATTGTTGGATTAGGATTAATTCTGGTTTTATTTTAAGAAATGAATAATATTATTATGTATTAGTTGTTCGGATTACACGAATGTATATGTACGTATAATCCTAGGATATTTGGTCTATGCTAAATGAGTAGGAATCTGTTTGCAATACCTATCCTATTCTCTCCCTTAAGGTATAATAAAACTAAATAATTTATACCTATTCCTATAAATCTGTACGTATGGTCGACTCTCTCTTATATATAGAGAACCAGCAACCCTTCCTTCCACATCCGAAGCCGACCTCTCCCTGCCTCCTTTCACCAACCCATCTCCTCCTTCCACCAGAACCTTCATAACGACCCAGCAAACATCCTACATCTGACTGCAACCACGTTGCCACCATCTTTAGACCACCACCAAAGTCATCGCCATAACCATCCTCGACAAACCAATTCACCATAGCCACCATCAATCAATACCATGTCCGGACTCGTGCGTCCGTGTCCAAACCCATCTTATTCCACCAATACAAAACAATCACAGTGTCCGTGTCGACAGGCCGACACGGACGTCCCAACAGCCCCAAACCGCTCACCTTATCCAGTACTGACGTGCCATCCTCCGCGACCGCCGAGCTTTTGACCGGAACGGGCACGCGCGCCACCGATGGAACCCATCTTCGTTTGTGTCGTCAGATCCGCGCAGCGTGTGCCGTGCCCGTCCCGCGACTCCTCCTGGCCGACCGCCGCCTCGAATCTAGTGGGCACCGTGGCTGCGGTTTCACATACCTTCGCTCCGCTCTTCTTTCGATTCCGTGGTCAACCACCAGCCACCGTCTCGTGGCACTGTCGGCAGCGCGGCCGCATTGACTCCGCTGCCGTGGGCCAGCTCGAGAGCCGCCGGGCTCAGTCTTCCCCGGACCTCCGCCCTATTTTCGGCGAGATCCCGCGACCTCGCCGGAGCATCCCGACTATACCCATACTCTTCATCGGCCTCGAGTTCCTCCGCAGCCACCGTACAAGCAGTCACCACCATTGTTGGCCGAGGAGAAGAACCCACGACCGTCGTCGCTTGTGTGCCGGGCCGAGCACCGCGTGGCCGACCTCCTGGTGGCGCAACCACCACTGATCTCCGGTCAGATCTGGAGCGCTTGAGCCACCGCTCTTGGCCGACTCTCCGCGCCGCCCTCCTGTGCGTCGGTCACCACCGCCGGGCTCAGATCCACCAGATCTGAAATCTCCTTCTGCCCCTTTCGTCCCGTCGCCGAGCGCCGTCCGTCCGACCGGTCGGCGTCCCCGTTCTGTGCGAGCTTCTCCGAAGCTCAGCCCTAGCACCGCCGTTGCTCCGGCCGTCCAGACCCGCGATCGCGCCACTTCCGGTGCCGACGAGGTGCCACCGTGCCGGAGCCGTGACCTCCTCCTGGCCGTCGCACGCCGGCGATCCCCTCACCCCTGTAAGTCTTCCTCTTTCCCTCTTCCGATTCTTCTGTTCAGTGTTAAATTTTGTTTTCTCTTTCCTCATTGGAAAGAGTTAAGGACGGGTAATGGGCCGGCTTTGAGCTGAGTAAGTCATGGGTTAATAAAGGAAAGAAAATATGAGCAAGGGAAAAATAAGGTTTATTATTATTGTTTAGTACTATTGCCTGTATTAATATACATATACTTATAATATTATATTATTATTAATTTCTATATTAAATTCAGTATTATATATATATATTTAATATTATTATTCTTAGTCTCATTAGTTTTATTATTGTTATAATATATAATAATTAATATTTCCGAAATTGTATGGTTATAAAATAGAATTGGGCTCAAGCCCATTAAAGTGAAAGAGGTTAATTAATGGGTATAAATATTTTGGGTGGTGAGGTCTATATATATAACTTGTTTTGGTTTTATTCTAAATATGTGTATGGACTCTATTTTATATTTTTGGCTTGGTATATATATATGATTGTTTTGGGCTTCTAAATAAGTTTATTATTATTTTGGGTCTAAGCCCAATAATTTTTGGTAAATCGAATTATTATTTTGGGCTTTATTGTGTAACTTATAAATAATTATTATAAGAATTTTATATAAAAGATTCTAAAACCAAATTTTATTTTAAATATATTACTAAGAATATAACATTTGGGTTTATATTCCTAAGCGATTTATTTTGGCTTTTGGAAGATTTCTAAAATAGGTCATATCTACCTTCTAAAATTATATAATAATAATTAATGAACTATTACGGTTTCTAGTATGTTTTTATTATATATATATATATATATATATAAATTTCTAAGAAGATTAAATATGAATTATCTTTCCTTAAATCAAATTCCTCTAGATTAGAAACCTTGATCATAGCTAATCGTATTCATATTTTCTTGCCACTTGGGAATTCCTTCATAGCGACTCTAGCTAACCGGACTATTCTGGACCTAACGAGATGGTTGTTTCACCAGCAAAGGACCACAGGCAAGTGTACTTTCTGATTGCTTTCGATTCATAGTAGTTTTCTCATTTCATGTTTATACATATATCTTGCTGCTTGTTGACACGCTCGTCACACGGAGTAGTCGGAAGGAAAAATATCTTAGTAGACATGTGGACTACCCAGAAATATCTCCAAAATATCTATTCTTGAACGATAGCAGCTGCACACAACACGTGCAGTGAGCCGGATTTACCCCCTAGCCGTTCACATGTCGAAATAGATATTTCACACCACATAAGTAGTTGTCTTTTTATTTTTTCTTTTATTCTCCATCGTGCCATGTCATCAGTTATCTTCCAGTTTTTATCTCTCATATGTTATTTTCATGTCTTGTTAATTCTACTGTGTTTTTGTATTGTCGTCGATTTGTGTACTTGTTCCATTCCTGACTGAAAACCAAAAATTTTCAGGTTTAGCCGCGATCACTCTTACATTGGGAAGGCTTGGGTATGCTGAGGTCAACCTAGAAATAGATAGCAGTTGTACTCAATTTCATTAATTGTAAAATCTTGTATTTTCTTTAAACATAAATGTTGTAAATGTTGTAGTAAAGTTAGAAATGTGAATGAGCAGCAAATATTACATTTTGTGATTTTGAGCATTTATTTCTTGCGGGCTTGACAGCGTTCTACCACCGACTCTGTGGCGTAGGCTGGCTTGGACACGTGTCGTATCCGAAAAAGCGGACGCGGGTCATGACACTAACCATGACTAATAAAAATACGGACCCGAAATATGTACACGTATACAAAAATACGTAACACGAATTTCGAGGGTGACAATGATATGCAAGTCTAAGTCAAACTAGGTCAAAATTGGTCATACTGGGCCAAACAAGGTCATACTAGGTCATATTGAGCCAAACTAGAACAAACAAGGTCACAGGAAGTCAATCCAAGTCAAACAAAGTCAAACTGGGTCAAAGATTGACTTACAGTTGACTTTTGGTCAACTGCTCAACCCTGGTCAACTATAGGTCAACCTAGGTCAAACTAGATTAATGTTGACCAACTGTTGACTTTTGGTCAACTGGTCAACTCGGGTTGAGTCCGGTCAAGTTCTAGTCACTTTTAGGCTAAGTTTGACTTTCGGTTGACTTTTGTTGACTTTTGGTTAAAACGGTCAACCCAGGTCAAAACTAGTCTAAGAGCACTAATCCTAACCATTACTAACCAAGACAATCAATTTCTAACAATATCTTAACACTTTATGCTCATACCTTAGCTTCTAGGTAACCTTAACATTACCTATTATCCTTTACAAAGTATTCCCAATACCTTGCCCCAATACAAAGGCAACCTTTCCTAACATTGGTAGACTGACCTAGGCTTCTTAGGGTAGCTAGACACTAACCTATCTAGATATTACCAACCAAAAAATCTAGGTATCTTGCCCATCTAGTCCATCTTATCTCCATGTTGGTCACTCTCAACATTACCTTAAGGTATCATGAGACACCCTATGGTATCTTGAGATACCACCCTCCTAACACTATCCAACCATACTAGCTCACCCCTCCACACTCCTAGTGTCTTAGAGTATCACACTCACTAGATCTATTAGGATACTAACTTATCTAGTACACTCACTAAACACACCCCACTAGGCCAACAACTCTCAAATCTAACATCTCATATCCTAACAAATACTAACATATAAGCTAACATCTACTAACAATTCTAACTAATAAATATCTGACAACTTGCTAGCAAACTCTATCTAATAAGAACTAACTAATAAAGGACAAGGGCTAAATGGAAGGGGGTTAATTGCTAAAGGAAAGGGGGAGGGTTAAATGGGGTTAGAACTAATGGCTAAAATGTCTACATGGAGTTTTTAGACTGCTGCTTATTGCTGCTTCTGAAAGCTGCTGCTGCTGCTTACTGAAAGCTACTTCTGCTGCTTATTGAAAGCTACTGCTGCTTACTGTTGCTGCAGCTGCTTACTGCAGCTGCTGCTTACTGCTTATTGCTGCTGCTGCTTATGCTTACTGCTTATTGCTTATCCATCTCATTTATATATCATTTATATATATATATTTTTATATATATATATATATATATATATATATATATATATTTTTATATATATATATTTTATATATCATTTATCCATCTCATTTATATATCATTTATCCATCTCATTTTATATATATATATATATATATATATATATATATATATAGAGAGAGAGAGAGAGAGAGAGAGAGAGAGAGACACTCAATATATTATATATACTTGAATATATATTATGATACATTATGATATATGAATGAAAATGTAAAGACAAGCAATAACACATCTCTAACATATAAAAATATAAGATTAAAATATGTATTAAATCATTCAAACACAAGACAAACACAAGTGTCCAATATTGTGAAATAACGTGTAGGCAACTCTAGAGGGGGGTAAATAGAGTTTGTGTCAATAATCACCAAATAAAAAGTTAACTTTGTATCACCTCCACAAACAACTATCAAGATAGTAAATCAATCAAAGAGAAATGCGGAAGTAAATAAAGATCAGTAGAGCATACGCAAACACAGCAGTTTCAACCTGGTTCCCTCGTTGAGGACTAGTCCAGGCCTGAGAACTCTAGCTCAGGATTGAAATCCACTATTTGTGAAATAGTGTACAATCACGTGCCTTTACTCAGAAGAGCACGCCAACTTCTTACAGATTCGTAGGTGACAAAACTTGGAATTGTCCAAGTAACTTTTCTTTCACTCTTGCACACAACTTCTAGCTGATATCGCACTGAGCACCTTGGGCTAAGGAGAGTTGTGGCTTAGGAGATATGGAAGAATAAGGCTTTGAGTAGTAGAGCTTAGAAAGCTTGAATATTCGAAGGTGGGAGATGATGTGAAGTGAGAGAATTCAAGCTCTATTTATACTACTCTAGAGAGGCAGAGTTCAGCCCGAATTCTGTCCCAAGAATTCAAATTTTTGAACGTTGGACAGCTTGTACCAAGCATGTCCTAAAAATCAGTTCCTGGAAATCATGGGACAGAGTTCGGTCCGAACTCTGTATGGGGGCACTGCCTCCTAGGTGGCAGAATGGCCTTTGGACTTTGTTTGGCTTGGTGGAGCTTGGGCTTGGTTCAAGAATTGGTCTGTTTGTATGGTAGAGCTTGGAGAGATATGTCTAGGGGTTAAGATGACTCAGTGCGACTCAACGTACACATTCTTCCAGACTCAATAAAATTAAGATTACAAACTTGGAACAAATAGGAAAACCAAGAGCCCTTTGATGACGTCTTTCTTCTGATATTTGAGCAGATCTGAAGACATCTTTTTTCTTGACAGCGGTCGTCCAAAGATAAACATAAGGGGGGCGCTGCCCCCTCGACCCCTGTCCGCTGACCGGGCAGCGGAACCCCCGATACGAGGCCCCGGATAGTTCGCTAGGCGGTTCGGAGAAATCTTTTTGTATGACGCCGTCTTTGGTCCATCATTAATTCTTCATTGTCTATGTCCTGCTTTAATCATGTTTGATCATGCTTACTGCATGTCTACATATACATGTTAGGCGAGCAAAATATGTTGCAGTACAATACAAGCATGGTAATATGATATAGGACGATGCTAAGTTTAAGTAGCAACATGATAGTGAGTATATGAATATTAGTGACATCATTATATTAAACTTAACTGATTAGCTATATTCAAAAACACGATGCAATCATTGGGCTAACAATCTCCCCCGTTTTGATTATGGCAAATATGTTAAGTTTATGACAGATACGATAGATGCATGTATCACTAACAAACACATATTACTAGAAAATTGTGTGCTAACTTAAACTTATTTCTCCCCTTTGACATGATCAAAAAATAAGCTCCCCCGTAATAAGAGATAAATCGAACTCAAGCATAAGTAAAGGAGGAAGGCATAGACAATCATGATCAAGATATACGAAATAAGGAACAATGGGAGAAGTGTGTAAAGACAAGTATAGAAACTACATACCAAATGTAGAGTGCCAAATATAAAATAGCTTGTCAAAACACAACTAGTTTGGTAAGACTAAAGAAAATTTAAAATAATCAATAGATAGTTTACCAACTTAAAATCCAAGAAAAGACATCCAAAAATATAGTATGATATGAAATATTACTCTAGTTTTGAAAGAGAGAAAAAAATTCAGTCAAAAATCATGGGGATTAGATAATTGTAAATAATAGATATCAAAGAAGAAAGATACCAATTGAGATATTGAAATATATATCAATTGAAATAAATAAATAAACTTGAAACATTGATAAATGAAACTATGATAGTCACAATTGTCCACAAATAATAGTGGAACAAAATAAAGGAATGATTAATGTAAAATAGAGCAATTGATAAAAAATGATCTCATTATTTGCAAATCTATTTGCTTATCCAAAATTCATGCATTTGAACTCAATTACCTTATCATGCTATATGAATACCCTTTAGATAAATATGAAGGTAAAGGAGAAAAATATTTGAGAAAGAGAAATTCAGTTGACTTGAATGCTCCCCCTCAAACTATTACCAAAAATAGATAAAATCATGAATTTTGGATAAGTCCTCAATAAGGAAAGCCAAATCAATTAAGCATACAAGGAAAAACCAAATCAAAGAAAGCATAATAGTCACCAAGATAAGATACGTAAGTTAATATTAACGAGATGACTCATATAAAAGAGAGAGATAATATGATAACAATAATTGCATATACTCTCATAAACCTTTCACAAAATATCAGTATCCTAATAATGATAAAAAAATGGGTCAATGATGAACTAGGTATATGACATATTAAAGGGTATAAATGAATTGAACCAATTTATTTGCTCCCCCTTAAAATATGCGTATCTAGTTTCCAAAGTACTTATAGCAAAAATAGTGGTAAATCAACTACTGATTTTTCCCCCTTGCTCAATGCATGTAAGGCTATAAAAACGTCATAGAACGAATAATATAATCTTTAGTCAAGAAGAGATATCCACTTAATAGCTACTAAAGATGAGAAATCAAAAGAATATTCCATTTTAGCACATATAATCAAAAGATGACATACACTAACCTATATAGAAGAATCTCATATTGAAATATGATAGATCAATGTATGTTACCTTTTGAGAAAAATGTCATCATGAAAAGGAAGAAATTAAATTAAATCAATCATGATGAAAGTCAAAATATAGCTCAAGAAAATAAAACTCAAATATCATGTCCATGATTATCTAATTAAGAAATGATCAACCAATTTATTGCTTTGCATGAACTATGTATGTTTTGCCACATATGTACCTATCAACGGGTAATAATCCAACCTTGCTAATACTAAATGAGAAACCAATGAAGTTCAAATAGCAAAGGGCATATGTGATAATCCATGAGTAGTCAAAGTAGAGTAATAAATTAACTTGATAACCACATAATTAGATAATATAGGACTAGTCAATCATTAGGATCATTCATAAAGTAAACCAATAAATAATTATGATCCGTCATAAATCTCATAAAAAAATCATATAAACAAACCAATAAAAAATATAGAAAAGAGTCAATCTTATTTAAATGATTGCAAACTTATTCCAAAGAAATGTAATGATAATATGATAAAATCATGACTCAAAAGATGAGAGAAATTTAAGAGATGCTTACCAATGACTAGTATGGAAGGAAGTTAAAACGATAAATCACAAACCTTAATGGAAACAAGATTGAAATTCAAGAAGATAGCTAGATGAGTGAAAGTGAACAAAAATTATGTAGCTTAACAATACATCACTAATAAGCAAGCTACATAACTAATTAAGATTAGTAAGGTACGCCATTAACAAGATAAATGTGCTCATTAAATCTTAAGTCACTAACACTAAAGATACTTGCTTAAGCATATAGTTCGCAATAAGGGCAATACATTTTGAATGATCAAAATGATTTATATACTCTTTGTTAAGCAAGGATAAAAGTAACAGATAAATGAATTAGACTCTCATCAAGTAAAGGATAAAAGAGATATTTATGAAAACACAATAGAATAATTTTTTTTTGCCAAGTATTGAGATTAACCCAAGATAATGAAATAATAGATTTATCTAGAGAATACAAAATATTATAGCCATTTTGAAATAAGTGTTTCTCTAGAAATAGAAAATCTCAACACACAAGCTCAAACCATAGTAGCTAAGGACATGAGAAGTATGATATATCAATTACATATATTCTCATGTGCTACAAAAACATCATTGGACAATAATAATAAAATATTTATAGCTCAAAATATAGGGCTAGATATGATGATGTATTCTGTAACTTAGGGGTGGATCCAGAACTAGATAATGGTTGCAAATTGACCTTAATAAATCTTAAGTCTATAAAGTATTGATCACTTTGGGTTAGCTGTAGGGGTCGGTTTCCAGCTAACGGTAGTCAGAAGACTGGTACACCGTGTCGCTTCAGGCTATTTACATCTGCATGACAGAAGGACACATTCGGCTTGTTCCCAAAATGTTCCTTACTTTTAAGAACTTAGATCTAAAGGAATATTTGTAGTATCATTATCCAACATCAAAATTCAAAAACCCTAAGTATAAGAAAGGTAAATACCCAAATAATAATCAAAGAATGATCATCAAATTTTGCTAAGAATATTTTCAAAAACAAACATTTTCATAATGCACTTATGGAGATAAATATATAGAAGATACATGCTCAAAATGTGCACTAATAAGTACGATGATTTTAACAAGGTAAAGCACAAAACCAAGCAATTCTTAAAAGAACTTCCATAAAAGTCATGAACAAGACACTAATAAATATTTTCTCTCACATTCCAACTTAAAGGAGTAAAACAAGTGGTAAGAAGATATTATAAAAAGAAAGCTTTAAGGAGAAAGCTAATTGATTCAAGAAAAGATAACACAAATTTGGACAAAAGAACCAATAGTTAAAGTATGAGGTAAGCACAAGTATGAATAGATACTTTTCAAAATAATATGAAACTTGAGCTGAACTCATATGCCCACAAAAGTTATTTATACAAAAATATATATAAGAAATACATGATCTACATGTAAATAAAGATTTAATGAATATAGTCATGTATCCATCATGAATGTTTGAAAAACTATCAGAAATTCAAAAGCACGTATAAATAGACTTTATTAGGCAAATACATAATTAATTCATAAGAGGTTTAATCAAAATAAAACATGAAAATCAATAATGAATATATTATGTAAGCATAAGGTTAAAATGGAAGTATAAGTGTATACTTCACAAAAATCGATTTAAAATAAATTAGGACATATTAAATACAAATCGGCAAGAAGTAACTATCTCAAAACTTTAAAAATGGAGAGTCAAACTTTAAAACAAAATTCAAGAATCAAGCTCCTACGAACTAGAGTGATATGCATGCTTTATAAAGACAAAGTATAGTGAGCATGCATATGTAAATGTGTCACACTACTAGAAAATGAGTGATAAACTACATAGTGTGAACTAATCATTTAAAGCTATGTAACTAGTCATGCTAGATGAAAGAAAAAAATATTAACTAAGCATGCTAGTATTATATCTCACATTGATTTATATAATCAGTATCTAAAGGATATCAATGTGAGCTAGTAGCAAGACATCAAGAAAAACATGCTAGATTCAACAAATATAAACCATTTAAAAAGAATCGTTTAGCGTGTTACCAAAGTGGCTCTAGTGGCCACACTTGTGTTGGTACAATTGCTTGGAAGATAACCTTTGAACTTTGCAACCACCAACACGCTCCTCGGTGCTATATCCCGATACAAGAAGCTCCACCTACAACATTAGACGAAGACTTTGGTATCCAAATAAACTTGGATCCATATTTGTTAGTTTTAGGGACCCATATACTATTTACTCTAACATTGGTAGAAAAACTCCTACGAATAGGACAAGTTACACTCATGTGTCCAATGCGAGAACAATAGAAGCACCTAATACTAGTGTGTGAACATGTATCAGAATGAGCATGATTATGAACATGTGACATACTAGAATGATGAATATCTCTAGGGTTGGCATGCATGGATTTGGTCTTAAGAATATCATATTCTAATAGCAAATCATTATGCAAACAAGTAAGAGAATCAAATTTAGCATTTAAAGCATCATTCTCTTTTTCAAATAAAGTAATTCTAGAAATAAAATCATTATTTTGTTTCTTTAAAGAGTCAATAGAAGAATCATGCAAGTGATTTAGCTCATGTGCTTGCTACTTAAGATCTTCTATTGATGAGGAAAGAGATTTAATTTTCAAAATTAAAGAATCATTCAAACTCTTTAAAAAAACACAAGATGAGTTTTGAGAGTCAAGTCTAGATAATAAATTACTATTTTATTTCTCAAAAACTCATTAGATTCTTCTAAATGAATAACCTTTTCTGAAAGTTCTTCATTTGTAGAATGAAAAGCCTTAGCAAACTTTAAGGATTGGTTAGCCATGGCTTTCCACTTAGAGCATTTCTTGTATTTAGAAAAAACATGATTGTCTATGCTACTAGAAGTAAAATCCTCTCTATCTGATGAGGAGGAATACGATGCCATACACAAACAAATAAGGATCTACTCTAAGGATGTTAAGCCTAACAATAGAGACCTTGCTCTGATACCAATTGAATTAACGTGTAGGCAACTCTAGAGGGGGTGAATAGAGTTTGTGTCGATAATCACCAAATAAAAAGTTAACTCTGTATCACCTCCACAAAAAACTATCAAGATAGTAAATTAATCAGAGAGAAATACGGAAGTAAATAAAGATCAGTAGAGCATACGCAAACACAGCAGTTTTAACCTTGTTTCCCTCGTGGAGGACTAGTCCAGGCCTGAGAACTCTAGCTCAGGATTGAAATCCACTATTTATGAAATAGTGTACAATTACGTGCCTTTACTTAGAAGAGCATGCCAACTTCTTACAAATTCGCAGGTGGCAAAACTTGGAATTGTCCAAGTAACTTTTCTTTCACTCTTGCACACAACTTCTAGCTGATATCGCACTGAGCACCTTGGTCTAAGGAGAGTTGTGGCTTAGGGGATATGGAAGAATAAGGCTTTGAGTAGTAGAGCTTAGAAAGATTGAATATTTGAAGGTGAGAGATGATGTGAAGTGATAGAATTCAAGCTCTATTTATACTACTATGGAGTGGCAGAGTTCGGCCCGAATTCTGCCCCAAGAATTCAAATTTTTGAACATTGGACAGCTTGTACCAAGCAGGCCCTAAAATTCAGTTCCTGGAAATCAGGGGACAGAGTTCGGCCCGAACTCTGTGTGGGGGCAGAGTTCGACCCGAACTCTGTGTGGGGGCAGAGTTCGATCCGAACTCTGTGTGGGGGCAGAGTTCGGCCCGAACTCTGCCTCCTAGGTGGCAGAATGGCCTTTGGACTTTGTTTGGCTTGGTTCAAGAATTGGTCTGTTTGTATGGTAGAGCTTGAAGAGATATGTCAAGGGGTTGAGATGACTCAGTACGACTCAACGTACACATTCTCCTAGATTCAATAAAATAAAGATTACAGACTTGGAACAAATAGGAAAACCAAGAGCCCTTTGATGACGTATTTCTTCTGATATTTGAGCAGATCTGAAGACATCTTTTTTTTTTTACAGCAGTCGTCCAAAGATAAACATACGGGGGGCGCTGCCCCCTCGACCCCTGTCCGCTGAACGGGCAGCGGAACCCCCGATACGAGGCCTCGGATAGGTCGCTAGGCGGTTCGGAAAATTTTTTTTGTATGACACCGTCTTTGGTCCATCATTAATTCTTCATTGCCTATGTCCTGCTTTAATCATGTTTGATCATGCTTACTGCATGTCTACATATACATGTTAGGCGAGCAAAATATGTTGCAGTACAATACAAGCATGGTAATATGATATAGGACGATGCTAAGTTTAAGTAGCAACATGATAGTGAGTATATGAATATTAGTGACATCATTATATTAAACTTAACTGATTAGCCATATTCAAAAACACGATGTAATCATTGGGCTAACATATTGGGGATTTCCCACATGGATACAACAACACATCAAGGACACTCATAATATCTCCAAATGGATACAAAATGGACACAAATGGAGATACAACCATGGGGGTGATTCCTATGGGTTAAAAATATTCCTAAATGTGTGAGAGTTCGATTTAAATAGTAGATTTTACCTTCCGGGAGGCGAAATCTTAAGGAACTCCTTCCGATACGGAACCGACAGAAAGGGATCTCCAAAAGGACACGAACCAATGCCAAATCCTCCCAAACTTGGCTAGCACCCTCTCTTCATAGAGTAGAGAAGAAATGATAAAGATTTGATGGAGGAATGGATTGATTTGGGGATGAAATCAGTGTAGGTTCTTCTCAAATTTGGAGAAGAACAAAGAAGAGAGAAATTTGTGGCTATGAATGAAAAAGAAGGTGACTCACCCCTCTCTCATGGCCGGCCATAGTGGGCTAGGTGTCCCCATTTTGAAATGTCCAAAATGTCCTCTAATGACTCCTATTGATTCAATTTAAATTAGGTTTTGGTTTGAGGCTAAATTAGTCTAGTTTGAGTCTCTAATCAACCCACCCTAGTCATGAATATTTAGTCTAACCATACTAACTTAAATATTGTCATGTGGGCCATGTCTAACTAATGAGTGCTCCCACTAGAGTCAAAGCTTCCCCGGGTCACCGATACAAATCGGATTGAGTTGAAATTCGAACCCGACTCAAATAACCCCAAAACAATATCATAAATAATAAAAAAAATTCCAAAATTATTCTAAAGTGGAAAATGACCAAAATATTTTTGTTTTTTTAAACTGGAGGTGACAGCAGTGGCGTGGAGGGGGAGCGGAGGCGAGTAGCGGTGCCAGCGGCAGCCTGTCCGGGGAAGAGGAGGGGGGTTGAGCGAAGGGAAAGAAGAAATTATAGGAGGAGTATTTTCGTCAAAATTTTTGGGTCAAAACTGTTGACCGTCCGTTCTGGACGGTTTCCGTCCAAAGTGGAAGGACTTACATTTTTGCAAAACTGTGGGATGCACTTTTAATATGGGTAATCCAAGTGGGAGGTAAGTCAAAATTTCTCTTTTTATAATATTTTTTTATAAATTTTGCCTTCTCAAAATTAATATAGGGCAATGAGGGAGTTACAACTTTGTAATAGAGTGGACATGGAAGGAAAGGAAGGGATATTTAGTAATAACTATATATAAGAAAAGGAAGGGATATTTATTAATAATATATATATATATATATATATATATATATATATATATATATATATATATATATATATATATATATATATATATGAAAATTAAAGTTTGGATCTCAAAAATGATCAATGTTAGAGTTTGGATTTCGAAATCACTGTCCATTAGTCTACGTAAAAGTGATTTCGAAATTCAAATTCTAACGTTGGTCATTTTCAAAATCCAAACTCTAATTTTTATATATATGTGAGACCTTATTACTAAATAACCCAAAAGTATATGAATATGTATGTGACCTTGTATTTTATTTGAATATAAATTTAGAAGCATAATTAAGTTTCTATACCGTAACTGATGTGACATAATCAATACATACAAGAAAGGGCGCCGTCTCTTCAAATACTTGAAAATAATCATAACTTGTTCTCCTAAAGCAATTTAAAAAAATTAATATTTTGAAGTTTTGACATAACTTGTATTTAAGGTTTTGCAACTAATTATACTTTGTGATGATACAATTTTGCCAGTAGAAAAAGCCTTCAAGTACTTGAGAATCATAACTTCTCATATGTGACCTCGTATTTAGGATTCGTCTGGTTCGCGGAATGAGTAGGAAAAAAAGTGATTATTTTTTTATATTTGGATACTAAAGAAATTGAGAAGAAAATAAAAATAATTTTCAAATAGAAAAAAGAAAAAGAAAAAGAAAAAAAGATTACATCTATACAAGAAAGGAATCATTTTTCCACTTTGAAGTATTTATTTTTCCTTCTAAATTCTTTGGCATTTCTAAACATGGAAAAAAGAAAACCAATGAAAATTGAAATTTTTCAAAGGAAAAAAAAAAAGGCTAAGAAATTGATTTCCTTTTCCTTCCACTCCGCGAATCCGCGAACCAATCGAGGCCTTAAGGTTTTGCAACTTTAGTATACTTTGTGATGATACAATTTTACCAGTAGATCTGATTTAGAATGTGTGACTGAAGTCAGGTTTTAGGCTGAAGACTAGAGCGTGAAGGAACCTAAGGTCTGGTCTTATGTTAATAGTCTTGGAACGGCTCATTTCCATCTATATATCACCAATTTGTTTTTATTTTATATGGAGATGCACATGTGGTATGGAGGTGCACATGGGTTTGCCATGTGGGGTTATTTTTCTAATGGGAAAAAGGCTAAAATCAACAATAAAAGCATTCATGCTTTTTGCTCTTGGAAAGTTTATTTTCATAGGAGCTAAGCCCCGTAGGGGCTTAGCGACTCGGACTCGGACTCGGACTCGGACTCGGTCTCGGACTCGGACTCGGACTCGGGCTCGGACTCGGACTCTGGCTCATGAGGCGTAATGTGGCATTTTGTTGGCGCACTTAGCACGTCAACGTGCAGTGCGCGCAGTGTGCGCAGTTCAGTGCGCGCTCTGTCGTACAAAGTGCAAGGAGCGCTGGGTGTGCACAGTTGGCAGCAGAACATGTGTTTGCATGTTCTGGGCGGTTGCTACATGTTCGGGGTGGTTATTACCACGTCCCTAACTTTGTGGCAACCGACCAGTTGCTGTAGGGCCTATATAAGGCATCCTCTCTCTCAAGGCATATTACAAAAAAGAAGAGAAGCCACCAGAAAGTTTACGAAGTGTTCTTTAGCACAAGTAAACAGAGAATTCAGACGTGTTCTTTAACACAGTTCTGATCTGCAGCCTTCGAAAGAGAGAGGAAAGGTGCCGCACCAGCGTTGCTTTTGCACGGGAGTTCGTGTCCATCCGAGGAGTCAGAAGAGCAGGAGTGTTCCAACTTCTCCGACGAACTTGCTGGTTCCTGAAAGCTGTTCGTGTAAGGCGAATAAAGCTTTGAGCAACGGTGATCATTCACCCCAGCAGGAGTTCTTCCATCTTTCGCCAGTCACCTTCTTCGTTGCTGCCAGTAACTCTGATTGTATCTTTTTTTAGAAGTACTACGATCTGATTGCTGTGATTACGAAATCTTTTTAGATTCTTGTAATATCATAACGATATCTTTTTAGATCTTCGTTATCCTTACGCAACCTTCCTAGAAGTGTTGCGTTGGAACATTGTTTTTACAATTGTTTCATATTCTCAGTTTTCCATCGAAAAATTGTGCCCCGACACTAACAATCTCAAAGCTTTATTGCTACGATGGAAAACGTTAATGCTTCACTCCTCAATACTGACTTTTGCAAATTAGAAAGTTTGATGGAGAGCATTATCAAGTCTGGAAGAGGAAGGTTTTTCTCACTCTTCAACTCAGATACGTGGATCACGTGCTTCTTGAAGAGGAACCTACCGTTCCAGAAACTGGGTCTGCTGTCGCAATCTCTGCGGCTACTAAACTTCAGGCCAAGTGGAGAAGAAAAAATAGCATTTGTAGGCTGCTTATCCTGAATGATATGGAGGATTTCCTTGTAGAATCCTATTCTAAGAAGAATATCGCTAGAGACATATGGGAGTCTCTAGAAAAACTCTACGAAGAAGACAAGAACCGCAGTAAAATATTTGTGGTTGAAAAATATCACAAGTGGTTCTTTGAGGACGAAAAGTCTATGCTGTCGCAGGTGAAGGAGTTCCTGAAACTGCGACAGAAGTTGGAAGACGAGGCGATGCCCCTCCCCGACAAGTTTGTTGTTGGAGGGATTGTCTCAAAGCTCCCCGCTGGGTGGAGCAAGTTCTATGCAAACATGCATAGGAAGAAGCTTGAGATCAGCCTTGAAGATCTCTTGCAGGAAATATATGTTGAGGACCAGATGCGGGCTCAACTGAAGGTGGACACACTGTCCAAGCAATTGGCTAACGCCAATCTGGTTCAGACCAAGGAACCAAGGGAAAAGCAGGCGGCTTTCCACAGTAAGAAGAAGGACTCTGACAATCTAAAAGTCAAGGGAACTTCTATCAAGAAAAAGAAGCCAAAGTCTCAGATGCCTTGCTTCAAGTGTGGCAAGAAGGGCCACTTTAAGAATGAGTGCAAAGCAAAAACCAAGCAATCAGAGCAAGGAGAGCCTAGTAAGGTATCTATGATCACTGACATTGTTGCTATGATTGCACAGGTTGATGCGGTAAGGACTGACTCTGACTGGTGGATAGACACTGGAGCCTCCTGCTATGTCTGCTCCAGTAAGGAGTGGTTCACCACCTATACACCTACTTCTGAAGTGGTTATGATGGCGAACCAGGCACAAGCTGAAGTGCTCGGGATCGGGACGGTGGTGTTGAAGCTGACTTCGGGAAAGTCTCTAACGCTTCAAGGCGTGAAGCACGTACCTGCTATCTCCAAGAACCTGATCTCATGAGGCCTACTCTGCAAAGCAGGCCTCAGGATGGACATCAATGCTGGCCAGATGGTGATGTCTATCAAAGGAACATATTTCGGAAAAGCTTTTTATACCGAAGGAATGTTCAAAATTCAGCTTGTAAATCAGTCTAATGTAATTAATGTGATTAATAAAGTCACTCATTCTGATTATACTCTTGAGTTGTGGCATAATAGGCTAGGACATATTCATTGTAAACGAATAAACAGAATGTCTAGTCTAGGACTTATCTCCAAGTGTGGGGGTAAGGTAGAGAAATGTGAAGTTTGTGCTCAAGCAAAGATCACAAGACAACCCTTTCCTCGGGTTAATCGAAGTACAGATCTTCTGGAATTGGTACACTCCGATATCTATGACTTCAAACAGTTATCTATAAAGGCCGGGATGAAGTATTTCATAACCTTCATCGATGACTTCTCAAAGTATGCGTTCGTCTACTTGCTGAAGGCTAAAGACGAAGCATTCGAGAAGTTCAAGGAGTTCAGAGCCGAAGCTGAACGGCAGACTGGACAACAACTCAAAAGGATAAGAAGTGATCGAGGTGGGGAGTATAGGTCTCATGAATTCACATCGTTCTGCAAAGAACATAGAATTGTCAATGAGACTACGGCTCCGTACTCTCCTCAATCAAACAGAGTAGCAGAGAGGAAGAACAGAACGTTAATAGAAATGATTAACTCAATGTTGTTGACTGATGGTCTTCCTAAGTGCTACTGGGGAGAAGCTGCATTGAAGGCCACTTTTATTCTAAATAGAGTGCCTCATGCAACTTCAGATGTTACTCCTCATGAACTCTGGTTCAAGGTCAGACCTAACTTGAATGTCATTCGAGTGTGGGGGTGTCTGGCATATGTCAAGCTTCCAGATCTGAAGATTCAGAAGCTTGGGACAAGGACTACTAAGACGATCTTCTTGGGGTATGCCGAGAAGAGTGATGCTCGGAGATTTCTTGATATTGAGTCAAATCATACCATTGAATCTCGCGACGCAGAATATTTTGAAGACAAATTTGCAAGACATAAGAATATTGTTCTTGCGGATGTTCCGAAGAACAATGAGGGTGCGCAGGTCTTCAATGAAGATGTGGTCTAAGAAGATGTTGTTGTTGAAACAACAGTTGAACCAGATCTCGCTGAGCCGTCAACGAAGCGAGTGAGGAGGCCGAAGGACTTCGAAAGTGACTTTGTCACCTATCATGTGGAAGCAGATCCGCTTTCCTATGATGAGGCGATGAAGACCAGAGACGCGGTTTTCTGGAAGGAGGCGATTGACAATGAAATTGATTCCATCACCTCAAATAACACTTGGGTGTTGGTTGATCTTCCTGAAGGAGCGAAACCCATCGGATGCAAATGGATCTTCAAGAAGATGATGAAAGCAGACAGAACTATTGACAAGTTCAAGGCTAGGTTGGTAGCCAAGGGATTTTCTCAGAAGCAGGGGATTGACTATTTTGACACATATGCTCCAGTAGCCCGGATGACCACCATTAGAATGTTAATTTCTCTCGCAGCAATACATAAGATGGTGATACATCAAATGGATGTGAGTACGGCTTTTCTAAATGGCGAGCTGCCGAAGAGATTTACATACAACAGCCAGAGGGATTTGTCATCAGGAGTCTTGAAGACAAAGTCTGTAAGTTGGTGAAATCCTTGTACGGTCTTAAACAAGCTCCCAAGATGTGGCATGAGAAATTTGACAAAGTTATAAGGTCAAATGGCTACATGGTCAGCGATACGGACAAGTGTGTTTACACGAAGTTCGCTGATGGAAGAGGTGTGATCGTTTGTCTGTACGTGGACGACATGCTTATCCTAGGTACGGATATTAGTTGTGTCACGGAGACAAAAAAATTCATCTCAAGCAAGTTCAGTATGAAGGACTTGGGAAAAGCTGATGTGATCTTAGGGATCAAGATCATCCGGACAGACACTGGACTAGTGCTGTCACAGTTTCATTATATTGAGAAAATGATCACTCGTTATGGATATCGGAATCTTCCAGGGATCGATACACCGTACAGGTATGATCTGAAGCTGAAGCCTAATTCAGGGAAAAGCGTCAGGCAGCTGGAGTATGCAAGCGTAATCGAAAGTTTGATGTATGCTACTAATGCCACAAGGCCTGACATAGCTTTTGCCGTGGGAATGCTGAGTCGTTTTACGAGTAATCCAGGTGCTGAACACTGGAAAGCTGTAAAACGGGTTATGAGATATCTCAAAAAGACTCAGACATATGCACTGTACTACAGCGGAGATCCGCCGGTAGTGGAAGGCTTCAGTGATGCCAGCTGGTGCTCAGAGGTGGAGAGCGAGAGTTCCACAGGTGGATTCATTTTCACAATGGGTGGAACTGCTATATCGTGGAAGTCGAAGAAGCAGACTATGCTTTCGCGGTCGTCCATGGAATCTGAGTTCTTTGTACTTGATACCGCAGCCGAGGAAGCAGAATGGCTTCGGGAGCTCATGTATGATCTTCCAATGGTTGGGGCGCAAATACAGGCGATACCGATATACTACGACAACCAGGAGACTGCGGCAGTGGCATCAAATGACCTCTTCAACGGGAAGAAGAGGACTGTGCAGTTGAAGCACAGGACAGTACACGAACTTATCAAGAGAGGTGTTATTGCAGTTATTGATGTTCGGAGTCAGGAGAACCTGGCGGATCCGTTCACCAAGGGCCTCAAGCGCCAGCTGGTCGATGACACAGCTTGTAAAATGGGCTTGAAGGCATTCTGATATTATATTATTGTATTCCTACCATAAAGTTTTATGCTATTAGTTCAAAGATTTATCTACTAGACATCTAGCTTTTGGTTCAAGGGAGGACCACTAATCAGAAGAATGTCAGGAACGGTGGGTACATGTTCTATTGGGCATGGAGAGGTATCACGACCTGCACCCTGAGGAAGGGCACGAGAACGTGGGTACGTCCAGCCTACGCCGCAGTGTCGGCGGTAGAACGCTGTATAGTTCGTCTATAACATCTAACATCTAACAACAATATGATATAAACATATCATCTCCGCACGGAGGTATAATATAACATCTCAACTCTATATCTCAATCACAAGTCTAGGAAAGATAGAGCACGATATGGAATCAGATAAAAGAAAGGAACTGAAATATAAATAGAGTTATCACACCACACAAGTAGATGTCCAACACAAATAAATACAAGTTCTGAAATATAACTAGATCTCAACTAACAATTGGAACAATTCGATACAAACTGAAAGATGTAAATACTAGACTAGAATGGGCTAGGCACCCTCTACTGAGCTAGATGCTCCTCGAGCTCCTGAAGGTCACCCTCTTGTGCCCCATAGAAGGTAGGACAGTCATCATCATCATCTGTAATATTTTCAACAGGTCCAGTCAGGACAGGAGCGAGCACAATACATCTCACGCAGTTCATAACATGTTAGGAAATATAAGCATACAAAAGAGTAAGATACATGAACTGTAAGAAGATGTATATGAAAACGAGAGAGAGTTTATAACTGAAATATATATAGGATAAGTAAAACTGTAATACTAGTGATTTAGAGCACAATATGATTATGTAAACGGTTTAGGTTGCACAATAACAATAGGTCAAATCCATCATAACGTGAGTGTACAATGGAAGCGCACAATAGTCGTACAATGGGATTTGATTACATAACCATTCCTACTCACCCTCCCCAATCAATACACAAGGATCCAATCCAGTTACGCTACCTTGTACAATAGTCTCCATGAAGCTCATGTGATAATGAGAGTACAATATGCACAATGAGTATACATGAATGGGGGTGTACAATAAATATAATATGTTCGTGAAACGCACATAACAATATGTATCTGTTGAACACAATAGAGATAGCATCGTAAGAGAAGATCCATATAGTACCAATCCGTGATAACGATCGTGCCAGTATCAAGTAAAGTAATCTAGAGCAAGAATGTAAATCCAGACAAGTATGAAACGATCAGAGAATGTACTCGCCTGTCACCCTGAATGACTGATATGAATGGATGTCCGAACTGGTATCACAGAGTCCTATTTAGAGTAAAACAGGTTAAGATGTGTTCAATATGTAATAATAGAAATCTGTAGTGCAAGCTACATGATTTTAAGTCAACTAGGTCAAAGTCAACTCTTGGTCAACTTGGTCAACTGTCTACGTCAACTAGGTCACACTTGGTCCAATCAAGTCTAATCTAGGTCAACCCTAGTCTGACTAGGTCAACACCAAGCCAAGCCTATACCAAGCCTATGCCAAACCATATATCAATATCATATATCAATATCAATATCATATATCAATATCAATATTATATATCAATATCATATATCAATATCAATATCAATATCATATATCAATATCATATATCAATATCAATATTATATATCAATATCATATATTAATATTTACATACATTCATATATGCATACATACATATATATATTTACATAGGTTCATAATTCATACATACATATATATTTAGATAGGTATTTATACATAGAGAGATAGAGAGGGGGTTAAAGGGATGTGAGAGTGAAAGAGAGTGAGTGAGTGAAAATAGTGAAGTAATGTGTGTAGAGTGTGTAGGCGATAAATCTGGAAAACAGTGTGCACCAACATGGGTTGACAGTGTAGTGTGTAGGATGTGGGCTTCCTTCGATCTTGCGATGATCCCGAGCCTCAGAATCCTTGCTAGCTACCCACCAATGGTACCCTCTACTGTAGGGGAGTCCAAAGCAAAAGACTAGGCTCAATTTGGGGTTGATTTGGATATTTGGGGAGGAGTTGAGGAAGAACACTAAAAGAGGCAAATAAAAATGATTAAAAAATATGCTAAAGGTTAATGTGTTGTATATATAGAGGGGGGGTGTTTGATGGCTGCCATTAGGTTAGGGTTAGGGTTTAGGATGAGTGGTCAAGGCTTCTCCAACAATTCCTAGCCAATCTAAAGGCTCACAATTAAAGTAACCATTCTTAACCTTTAGCCTAAAATATCCTATTAACAAATATCTAGATATTAACCTAATTGATTACTTAGTTGAAACCATCTAACTTAGTCTCTATGGTCATGACTAACATCTAGATTAGGCTAAACTTCTAGGTCAAGTCTTAACAAATATATTAGCACAATATTTAATTTACACAATTTACAATTTCACAAAATTATCAAAATGACCAAAATACCCCTAGGCTAAAAACTAGTAATTAGTCATCCTAATCACATAGCTAGGCTCCCTTGGTCATGGTTAGTCTCTGGGCTCAGCAAAATCTAGGGTTGCACTAGTCAATCACCAAAATCACAAGTCGTGATTTTAAATAGTTTAAAATTAACTAAAAATCACCAAAAATCATAACATGGTTTAAATATCATTATTAAATGATTATAATTATAAAATTTCAAATTTACCCTTATTTTAGAAACTGGGTGCTACAAGTCTACCCTCCTTAGAAGAATTTCGTCCTCGAAATTAAGATAGTCGTACTCCTTCTAGGTCAAACCCCCAACAATAATCACAGTCTCAACATACAGTCCGATAATCATATGCGTCTGTCCAAAATCATGATACTCGAAATCTTCGTCATGCTAGTGAGCAAGGCTACGATATTCACAAAGTCCTTGACTATGGTACATACCTCTAGAATCATGGTATTTAAAATTTTTGTATTGCCGCATGCTTGGCCGCGAAAACCTTAAATTCCTAAATCCAAGAAATACGTCCAAAATCTGACTATGTGTCCTCACTATGCCAGCTAACATGACTATAGAAGACTCTAGATCCCATAATCGAGACGACCTAGCCCATACGACTTATCTCAGAAGAAAATAAATCACAATGAAACATCTGAACAAAATTTATCAACTACCAGGTACGGATAGAATCGAATTTCAAGACAGTTATAAGGGAGCAAACGCGGAAATAGAATCGAAAAGATTGGAACCTGCTATCAGCTCTCCCTCTGCCTGTGCATCCTCGACTGCCATGGCGAAAGCTCGCCCTTGCTGGCCTCCATTGGCCTGTTGCTGATGCTGGACAAACCTCTGCTGCTGAGTCTGCAACGGTGGTCCCGTCTGCTGCCCTGTCGGAGCTCTAGCTCCTGCTACTGCCTGAGTCACTGGTGCCTTGTTCCTGGGACAATCCCTACACTGGTGCTCTGCTGAACCACAAAGTAAACACAGGCCCTGCCTCTTCCTGCAGTCGCTCCATCGGTGACCTTGCCTCTTGCAGAAGTCACATGTAGAAGGCTGTTGCTGCCTGGGTGCCTGCTGATGAAGTACATGTCCCTGGCCCTGAAACGGATGCTGAACTGGCCTCTGCTGGATGTGAGGGCGCTTGGCTGGCCCTGCACTAGAACTAACCCCTAAGGCATCACTGCCCCTCTTCGGCTTGAGGCCGAAGTCCTCCTCTACAATCTGTGCGTCCATCAATATCTGATCGAACGTCGTGTCACGGCGACCTGAGGTGCGGGTAGGCACTGCATGAATAAGTCCCCTACGGAACTTACGAGCCTTCTGCCCCTCACCCTGGATCAGATCGGGAGCGAACCTGCTAAGGCGGAAGAACTCTGCTGCATACTCGTCCACCGACGAGTTCCCCTGTACTAGACCCACAAACTGGCCCTCCAACGCTGTAAAAGCCACGTCGGGGAAGAACTTCTCTTTGAAGAGCCGCCTGAAGTTCTCCCATGATATACCCTTCACTGACACCTGAGGGTCTGTCCGGAACCATGTCAAAGCGATGTCAAAGAACTGGCTGGCTGCAGACGTCACCTAAAGTTCCCTCGGAACCTCTGCTAACTCCAGGCTCCTCTGGACGTCCTCCAACCAGTCGTCAGCATACAGGATACCCTCGGTACCCTTGAAGTCCTTCGGATTCGTCTTCCTGAAATCCAGACATGTACCAGGCCTCCTCTGACTCTGCTGCTGCTGAACTGGGGCACCCCGATCTATACCCGGGACTACCCTCTCAACTGCTGTCATCGCCAGCTGGTGGGAGTTCTCCATACTCTGTCGTAGAACCTCTGTCTGACGGTGGGATGCGTCAGCCTGATGCTGCTGTGCCTCTGCTTGGGCCCTCTGGGTCTGCATCATCTGCAGTATAAGGGCCATCATCTGCTGCGCATGTGTCGGTAGCGGAGGTGGCGGTAGAAAAGTCTCGAGAATAACTATGGACGGTCCCGCTGTTGGAGGTGGAAGACCTCCGGAAACTGCCGCTGCTACTCCTGCCTGAAGGACAGGAACTGAGGCCACTGCTCTCTCGACTGCTACTCCCGTAGCCGGAGGTGGAAGACCTCCCGGATCTGACCTCTCTAGAACTGTACTAGGCCCTGCTGCCTGAGAACGAGTAAGCGGCATCCTGAGGACAGATTGAAACAAGGAGATCAATATGGCACATGATAAGGAAAATCAAGGAAGGACAATTAAATTCAGTTACAAGAAGAGTTGTCATGGCAATCAAAAGATCAGAGTTTTTCCTAAAATGTGATTGAGTAACTCTTTATACTGCCTAATCCTATATCCTAACAGCAGGCTCATAGCAGCACTCTAAGTCGAGCACCACTACGAAATCGCACTAGTTGCGACTCAAACCTGCATGGGCCACCACAAAAATGTGTCACGACCCGCACCCTGAGAAAGGGCACGAGAACGTGGGTACGTCCAGCCTACGCCGCAGTGTCGGCGGTAGAACGCTGTATAGTTCGTCTATAACATCTAACATCTAACAACAATATGATATAAACATATCATCTCCGCACGGAGGTATAATATAACATCTCAACTCTATATCTCAATCACAAGTCTAGGAAAGATAGAGCACGATATGGAATCAGATAAAAGAAAGGAACTGAAATATAAATAGAGTTATCATACCACACAAGTAGATGTCCAACACAAATAAATACAAGTCCTGAAATATAACTAGATCTCAGCTAACAATCGGAACAATCCGATACAAACTGAAAGTTGTAAATACTAGACTAGAATGGGCTAGGCACCCTCTACTGAGCTAGATGCTCCTCGGGCTCCTGAAGGTCACCCTCTTGTGCCCCATAGAAGGTAGGACAGTCATCATCATCATTTGTAATATTTTCAACAGGTCCAGTCAGGACAGGAGCGAGCACAATACATCTCACGCAGTTCATAACATGTTAGGAAATATAAGCATGAAAAAGAGTAAGATACATGAATTGTAAGAAGATGTATATGAAAACGAGAGAGAGTTTATAACTGAAATATATATAGGATAAGTAAAACTACAATACTAGTAATTTAGAGCACAATATGGTTATGTAAACGGTTTAGGTTGCACAATAACAATAGGTCAAATCCATCATAACGTGAGTGTATAATGGAAGCGCACAATAATCGTACAATGGGATTTGATTACATAACCATTCCTACTCACCCTCCCCAATCAATACACAAGGATCCAATCCAGTTACGCTACCTTGTACAATAGTCTCCATGAAGCTCATGTGATAATGAGAGTACAATATGCACAATGAGTATACATGAATGGGGGTGTACAATAAATACAATATGTTCGTGAAACGTACATAACAATATGTATCTGTTGAACACAATAGAGATAGCATCGTAAGAGAAGATCCATATAGTACCAATCCGTGATAACGATCGTGCCAGTATCAGGTAAAGTAATCTAGAGCAAGAATGTAAATCCAGACAAGTATGAAACGGTCAGAGAATGTACTCGCCTGTCACCCTGAATGACTGATATGAATGGATGTCCGAACTGGTGTCACAGAGTCCTATTTAGAGTAAAACAGGTTAAGATGTGTTCAATATGTAATAATGGAAATCTGTAGTACAAGCTACATGATTTTAAGTCAACTAGGTCAAAGTCAACTCTTGGTCAACTTGGTCAACTGTCTAGGTCAACTAGGTCACACTTGGTCCAATCAAGTCTAATCTAGGTCAACCCTAGTCTGACTAGGTCAACACCAAGCCAAGCCTATACCAAGCCTATGCCAAACCATATATCAATATCATATATCAATATCAATATCATATATCAATATCAATATTATATATCAATATCATATATCAATATCAATATCATATATCAATATCAATATTATATATCAATATCATATATCATTATTTACATACATTCATATATGCATACATACATATATATATTTACATAGGTTCATAATGCATACACACATATATATTTAGATAGGTATTTATACATAGAGAGATAGAGAGGGGGGTTAAAGGGATGTGAGAGTGAAAGAGAGTGAGTGAGTGAAAATAGTGAAGTGTAATGTTTGTAGAGTGTGTAGGCAATAAATCTGGAAAACAGTGTGCACCAACATGGGTTGACAGTGTAGTGTGTAGGATGTGGGCTTCCTTCGATCTTGCGACGATCCCGAGCCTCCGAATCCTTGCTAGCTACCCACCAATGGTACCCTCTACTGTAGGGGAGTCCAATGCAAAAGACTAGGCTCAATTTGGGGTTGATTTGGATATTTGGGGAGGAGTTGAGGAAGAACACTAAAAGAGGCAAATAAAAATGATTAAAAATTATGCTAAAGGTTAATGTGTTGTATTTATAGAGGGGGGTTATTTGATGGCTGCCATTAGGTTAGGGTTAGGGTTTAGGATGAGTGGTCAAGGCTTCTCCAACAATTCCTAGCCAATCTAAAGGCTCACAATTAAAGTAACCATTCTTAACCTTTAGCCTAAAATATCCTATTAACAAATATCTAGATATTAACCTAATTGATTACTTAGTTGAAACCATCTAACTTAGTCTCTATGGTCATGACTAACATCTAGATTAGGCTAAACTTCTAGGTCAAGTCTTAACAAATATATTAGCACAATATTTAATTTACACAATTTACAATTTCACAAAATTGTCAAAATGACCAAAATACCCCTAGGCTAAAAACTAGTAATTAGTCATCCTAATCACATAGCTAGGCTCCCTTGGTCATGGTTAGTCTCTGGGCTCAGCAAAATCTAGGGTTGCACTAGTCAATCACCAAAATCACAAGTCGTGATTTTAAATAGTTTAAAATTAACTAAAAATCATCAAAAATCATAACATGGTTTAAATATCATTATTAAATGATTATAATTATAAAATTTCAAATTTATCCTTATTTTAGAAACTGGGTCCTACAAGAGGTTACGGACCTATAACCACTGTTGTCTACTATTGTTTTCTGCGGAAAACGGTTCCTGTGGGAAGGTTGGTTTAATTGCCTTAGTGAGTTCACAGGCAGAGTGAATGCCTGGTGTGCTTTACAGGAAGCACGGTAGAGCAGCACTACAAGGAGTGAAACTCCATGCTACAGTGGGGTGACTCCACAATGAGGTTCCTATATGTGGGGTGCTGCCCAGGAATAGGATAAAGCCTTGGCTTTGCAGGCCAAGTCACAGCGGCGTAGCACCGCAAATAGGCAGTTAGCCTAATTTTGTATGTTAAAAAATAAAGAGGGGTGTAGTCAGCACTACAAAGAGGAGGAGTTCCTCATGTTACAGTGGCACGACACCACGATGAGGTACCCGGTTAGGGATAAAGCCTCGGCCTTGCAAGCCATGTCGTTGCGGCGTAACACCGCAAGGGAGCCTGAGGCTTCATGCTGGGTAGTTTGGCACTACAAAGAGGCGGTTGCCTCATGCTACGGTAGTATGACACTAAGATGAGGTTCCCGGTACGGGGTAAGGCCTCGGCTTTAAGCCATGTCATGGCGGCGTAGCACCGGAAGGGAAGCGCAAAGCGCTTCATGCCATGTCTCTTTATAATGAACTCACCTATAGTGTATGGACAAAGAGATAACAGGCCGTCTCTTGAGGGTAAACTTGTAGACGTCCAAAATTATATACTGAAACCAGGCTGGCACAGGGCCTTTAATGTGTAGCAAGAAGCACATGTAACTACATTATGTGAGTGGAAAAAATTTCAGCTATGATGCAGAATTCAAGGCTTAGTCCATTCTTGTATTATAGTTTGATTTTTGACCCATGCGGAAAGATTCAAGTCGTCAGCGACATCTCTCCTAATGCATGATGGACAGTTACTGTGGGGAACACTTATACCCATATATAGAGATAGGTGGGGGACTGTTGGAGTTTTGGCCTTTCCTTTAGAAACTTTAGTCCCACATCGGATAGGCCAAAGAGTTTGTATCTCTATATATTAGCTTTGCTATTATTGGAGATGCACATGTGGTGTGGAGGTGCATATGGGTTGTCACGCCCCAGAACCAGAATACTGGAGAGCAGGGAAATGACTCAGCCAGCTACGTATTACGGGTAGATGAATACCGTATAATACGATCAATGCTGTCTAAAAGACAAGGGGGTGCATACTACATGAAAGTCTTGCTATGGTCACTTCACATCTATTGTCTCAATCATTCAAACAAGAAACAGAAATAGAGAACATGTAAGATAAAGCAGTAAGGCGTCCCAAACACTTAGTCAAAATGTTCTTGAGATCTGGCTTTACAAAACATAACCAGATGGTATAATAACATATATACAATTGTTATCAGCTGCAGTCTGACTTTAGTTACAATTATGTAAAAGTAAGTGCAAGACAATCCGACTAACATGTCGGTGCCAAACGGCAAAGTATAAAGTAGATAACAAAACGGGCAGGGAGGTAAGAAACCCACTCGAGTCCTCCTGCGATCATCCTTCTAGTATTGACCATCTTGGAGGTAGAAGTAAGCTAGATCCTCGGGGACTGGCTCTAAATCTGGCCATGCAAAACCAGAGAGGTTAGACCTCCAATAGCAAGTACCGCAAGGGAGCACGATATGAGGAATGAAGCCAGTAATAAGAGAATATGATAATAGATCTCTGCTATCTACTAAGACTCACACAACATCACGACACTTCGAACCAACCTCCCAACCAAACAAGGACAGAAGTTGGCCCGTCATGTCCTGACATTCTGATCATCTCAGTTAAGTAACAAAGCAGGTACAGTACACAAACAAATCAATTTAAACGGCCAGGCAACTACTACGGCTTGCTATTGTGAGTCCCAAGTTATCTTGGAATTATACAATAAAAGATTTCTCAGTTCTTACTATGCGCAAGCAAGGCTAGTCTATCTAGTCAATCAATTGCGCCAATCATGAATTAGACGAGTCCCACCGGGACGTCTGTCATTAATATACAATATTCAATATAATATAAGCAGATACCGCTTCCTGCCCGTGTGGCGGGTTTGCAGTATCTGTGGGAACCAGCCGGCCTGTCGGGCACTTAATAGTCCCAAGAGGACTGCAATGTAAGAACTCGGGAATCCATTCTCTCCATGCAATCATTAATTTATTTAACTTAATAGTCTCTACGTTGAGTGAAGTACCATGCCGTGGATCATGGTCATTCAGAATGAGTACTTTCGTACGGGGTACGATATGCGCAACTCTACAATGATACCAGTGCGGTCAGATTGTAGGTCTTATATAGCGTAATGCAACAATCAAAACTAACCACGGAGTAATCATGCCTTGACCATAAAGTACACATGCTTCTTTGGTAAGATAAATAAATAATAAATGAATTGAAGCCTGTATTTGCCTGTATGCCAATATTCAGGATTAGCCAGTCGATTTCAATAGTTCATAATAAATATGAACGTGTCTCATTCATTCAATTCAAAAGACGACTAGCCAGTCTCTTAGTTCCAACTAGGAACGCACGATCAATTATTAGTCACGGTCACAATCATTATCAATGGTGACAAGGCATGAAAGTCAACTAGTATTCAGTGGGGTCGAGTCTACAACTCTCAGGGTTTAATTCCCGGGGTATCTGTAACTCAATTCACGACACATGGTACATCCTACGTAACAATCTATATTTAACAGAAATATTAGCATATCATGATTAATATCAAGTTTATGCAAAAAGGCGTAAGGATATAAAATTGACGTTAAATATCTAATAAGATATCAATATACAAGGCTATAGAAGATCCAGGGTAAGCAGGCTACACTCATGTCAGCCTACGCTCAAGCCAGCCTACGCTCAAGTCAGCGTACGCTCAGGTCAGCGTACGCTCAGGTCAGGCTACGCTCAAGTCAGCGTACGCTCCGGTCAAGCTAGCGTATGGACTCCATACGACTCCTCTTCAAGGCAGCGTATGGACTCCAAACGACTCCTCACTATCCAAGCCAGCGTACGCAAGTCATACGCTTCCAAAAGGCAGCGTATGAACTCCATATGACTCCTTACTATCCAAGCCAGCGTACGCAAGTCATACGCTTCCAAAAGGTAGCGTATGAACTCCATACGACTCCTTACTATCCAAGCCAGCGTACGCAAGTCATACGCTTCCAAAAGGCTGCGTATGAACTCCATACGACTCCTTACTATCCAAGCCAGCGTACGCAAGTCATACACTTCCAAAAGGCAGCGTATGAACTCCATACGACTCCTTACTATTCATCAAGGTAGCGTATACTAGACCATACGCTTCCAGAAGGCAGCGTATGAACTCCATACGACTCCTTACTATCCAAGCTAGCATACGCAAGTCATACGCTTCCAAAAGGCAGCGTATGAACTCCATACGACTCCTTACTATTCATCAAGGTAGCGTATACAAGACCATACGCCGCCAAAAGGCAGCGTATGAGGTAGACTGCGCTGCGCTAAAGAGCGCGCGCAGCTCAGTGACGCAAGCTAAAAAGCTCGTGCACTGCTCACTGTCTTCTCCAAAACAGCAAGAACTCCATGGTTGCACCCAAGGCTTCAAAAGTCCATAACTTGGTCAAAATAAGTCCAAATCCAACTTTGCAAAGGTCAAAATTGGGTAGAATAAAATTCTCTACAACATAGAACCATTAAAACTTGAAAACAAAGAAGTTTGGTAGATCAAAACCACCAAAATCCGAAAATAACTAATTTCTAGATCTACTATGAATAAAACTTCAAAACGAAAAATGCCAAGTTCTAAACTCTCTTAGAATCACAAGGGAAAGAGAATGGAACCATAAAAATGGGTCCTCATGAAGAAGCAAGATGTACTTGCCTATGGGTTTGGAAGGTGGAGAGAGTAATGAAGAAGAAGAAGAAGAGTGATGGTGAAGGAAAGAAATAATGAAGAGAGAGAAGGGGGGGTTGGCTTTAAATGAAAAGGTGGTGGTAGGTGGGGGTGTTAGGTTTGGTTCATGATGAATCAACTAACTAAACCAAACCCAAGTCTAGCTAAAGCAGAGAAATAGAAGCAGAAAGTAAAATGCAGATAATTAATTGCAGGAATTTAATTAACATGAATTTAAAGAGATTTAAATACGAAACAATACATGATAAATATTAAATAAATATATTTAAGCAGTACATGTATTAAAAATACGCATACTGGGAACGGGGAGTGACATGGGTTTGCCATGTGGGGTTATTTTTCTAATGGAAAAATGGCTAGAATCAACAATAAAAGCATTCATGCTTTTTGCTCTTGGAAAATTTATTTCCAAAGGAGCTAAGCCCCGTAGGGGCTTAACGACTCGGACTCGGACTCGGACTCGGTCTCGGACTCGGGCTCATGTGGCATTTTGTTGGCGCACTTTGTACTTAGCACGTCAGCATCGTCGCTAGGCGCATAGTGCGCTTTAGTTGCGCTCGTTGCGCGAGCCACTTGCGCAAGCCCAGTTGCTCATGCCCAGGTGCGCAAGCCCAGTTGTGCTGCCCAGGTGCGCGCCCAGGTTGCGCTGAGATTGCGCTTGGGTGCGTTGGATTGCGCTGGGTTGTGCTGGATTGCGCTGGTTGCACAGTGTGCACAGTGTGCGCAGTGTGCGCAGTGCGTACAGTGCGCGCAGTGTGCGCAGTGCGTGCAGTGCGCGCAGTGTGCGCAGTTCAGTGCGCGCTCTGTCGCACAAAGTGCAAGGAGCGCTGGGTGTGCGCAGTTGGCAGGAGAACGTGCGTTTGCATGTTCTGGACGGTTGCTACATGTTCGGGGTGGTTATTACCACGTTCCTAACTTTGTGGCAACCGACCAGTTGCTGTAGGGCCTATATAAGGCATCCTCTCTCTCAAGGCATATTACAGAAAAGAAGAGAAGCCACCAGAAAGTTTACGAAGTGTTCTTTAGCACAAGTAAACAGAGAATTCAGACGTGTTCTTTAACACAGTTCTGATCTGCAGCCTTCGAGAGAGAGAGGAAAGGCGCCGCACCAGCATTGCTTTTGCACGGGAGTTCGTGTCCATCCGAGGAGTCAGAAGAGCAGGAGTGTTCCAAGTTCTCCGACGAACTTGCTGGTTCCTGGAAGCTGTTCGTGTAAGGCGAATAAAGCTTTGAGCAACGGTGATCATTCACCCCAGCAGGAGTTCTTCCATTTTTTGCCTGTCACCTTCTTCGTTGCTGCCAGTAACTCTGATTGTATCTTCTTTTTAGAAGTACTACGATCTGATTGCTGTGATTACGAAATCTTTTTCGATTCTCGTAATATCATAACGATATCTTTTTAGATCTTCGTTATCGTTGTGCAACCTTCCTAGAAGTGTTGCGTTGGAACATTGTTTTTACAATTGTTTCATATTCTCAGTTTTTCATCGAAAAATTGTGCCCCGGCACTAACATTTTCTCCTTTAAACTTGGGGAAAAAAGAAAAGAAAAAAGAGATGAACCCATCTAATCATCTTCCTTGAACTCATACCAAATTCTGACCCTAACACTAGCCACCCACCCTCTTCATCTAAAATCTAAACACCATTTTTCCATGCAGGGGTGAGAAGGAAGGATTGTAGAGAGCTTGAACCACACGAAAACATCCATATTGTATCATCTATTAATTTTTTAGAATTTATTTAGCACTTAGACGTTTTATACTTCAAATCCAAACAAGAGAATATAACTGAGATAACATTTAAAAAATATTATTTTTAAAAGAAGGTTTTGGGCCAATCCGACTACAGCCCACCCATGTGCTGAGCAGCTGATGTTACGTAGCAATTCATCTCATTTTCCGTTTCCGTATATATGCATTATACAGCACTTCAATTTATGTTGGAACCTTTTTCCATGACCACTAAGTTCAACCCAAATTTGTCACCTCTTTACAAAAACTTGAACTCTTCTTTAAGCAATGTTTTAAACATATCGTACCGGAGATCTACTTAGTCAGAATAATGGGTTGGATCAAACTAATCCAACTAGTAGATTAATCCTAGTTGAACCATTCATATTGTACTTTTTTTTTTTTTTACGATATCCAAAGTACCACACATGACTTTATGTGCAATATGTTTTATATCTCTTGGACCAATGTCCTCAATTTTTACACACATATCCACACCATTCCTGCATTTCGATTCCGAAATTGTCCGTCTAGGAAAGTTATACCTCTCCTTGTTGACCACAAAAACAATATCCGACGTAACGCATGGACTTTGTACATACTGCGTTGCATGTCTTTTGGACCACTGTCCTCAATTTTTACACGTGCACACATACACCTGTCCCGCGATTCAATTTCGAGACCGTTCGTCTAGCTTGAAATGTTATACCTCTCCTTGCTGATCACAAGAGCTAGTTGAGTCCGGTCACTTAGTCATACAGACTTACAATTTTATGTTAAATATATCACATAGTATACAAGTACATATATACTATTTTGTATGTTTACCATAGTAGAATTAGTCAAAAAATAAAAATAATAATTTTGATTGCATTTAAAATCCATAATAAAAGTCAAAAGTTAAAGTTAAACCGATTCAAAACTCAACTACACCAGACGGTTTAGTTGTTGGTGGCCGGAAGGCCCGGAACAACTGGGTTAACCAAAATTTTGGAAAAGAAAATTAGTGGATTGGTATTAAACTAGTTCTAAAAAACTACTGTGAGTTGATCCGTTAAACCGGCCGGTCTGATCCAATTATAAAGCAGTCTAAGTATCTGATTGATATCAGTAATATAAATTATATACATATCCTCTAGGAAAACCAAATAAGCATGCATGCAGTAAATACCTATATATTATTTGTAGATATTCAAGCAGAAATATATAGCAGAGGTCTTGGTAAATGTATCTGAAATTTGGGAATCACACATGTCTAATGCTTTGACAAACTTAATAATATGAATCAACTTATTTTGGTCCTTAATATACATGGTACTTGTTTTTTTAGATTGATACTTAATCATATATATTTTTCCTTCTTTTTTTTTTTTAGTTCTGGTTACATCATGTATTAATATTTAGTAAAATTTTGAGTTGACAAACTTGTGGCTATAAGAGCCACCTGGCAGAGTCGGTCCGGAGTCGTGGCTATAAAAGCATCATTAGTAGTTGGGATTCTCCAATACAATTTGGAATCAAAATTTCACAAAAAAAAGGTAAATGTAGAATATGTTGGATTTGTATGAAAATATCAGAAAATGATAAATTGAGAGTTCCAAAAACTGTGTGGTCAAAAATTGATGTAGAAAAAAAAAAAATGTAAAATCTAAAAAATTGGGCTCCAAACTGGGACTTACTATTCTACAAAACGAGTTCCTACAATCTAGAAATTGGGAGACCCAACCCTTAGCATCTATGGATTGGATAGGTCCGAAATTGTAGAAATTGAAAATATGAATGAGACTTACTATTCTACAAAATAAGCTTCAAAATTCTGAATGCAGAAATTGGAAATGAGGATGAGTCTTACTAAGGATGCTCTAAGAGACACCTAGCCAGTCCCGAGGGAGGCTCAATCCCACTACCCCGGGTGTCCCCCACCTTGCCACTAGACTAAGATTTCGGGACACATACACACACACACACACACACATACACACATATATATACACACACACACACACACACACACACATATATATATATATATATATATATATATATATATATATATATATATATATATATATATATATATATATATATATATATATATATATATATAATGTGGGGACGTGAATCCCTCCTATATAAGCTATCTTTCACCTCTTTGAACCAAGTCTTTTAACACAGGAGGTGCAAGTGTCAACTTTGTTCTAAATAGGTAATTATATTAGATGAGCACTAACATCTAAAATACTACCAAGAACCAGCATGTCCCTAAAGGTCAATGGGGAGGGATCAAGATCCCCGATTGGATGGTTGGTGGCGACTAGTGAGATCTCTCTCTCTCTCTCTCTCTCTCTCTCTCTCTCTCTATATATATATATATATATATATATATATATTTTGTAGATGACCTCTAGCCTAGTGGTTAAGAGAGATGCATGCGGCCCAAGTGGTCAGGAGTTCGAATTCCAGTGGGAGCGATTCCAAAAATAATTTACCTACTTCCAAAATATATATATATATATATATATATATATATATATATATATATATATATATATATATATATATATATATAATTTTGAACTCGAGTAACTTTTGTGGTTATCGAGTAGAGGTATAAACTCTTGTAGTGGTGAAAGATCAGTTGATCAAGCCACGAATATATATTATTTCTTCAATTTATAAAAATGGTGGAAGTTGGAATAGTGGGCCCAAAAATACATACAATGCAGCGTACACAGAATTATGTACTTAACGTCGGGTATCTCAAAAGAAAAAGTCTAGATGTAAGGCTAAAAGTTACTTGCACCGAATGCAAAGTATCGTGGAATCACCAAATTGTGTATTTCGCACACACACACACACACACACACACACACACACATATATATATATATATATATATATATATATATATATATATATATATATATATATATATATATATATATATATATATATATTGTTGGTGCTTTCTTTACATGGAGAGAGCTTGCTCTCAACATGCCTTGTAAAAGTTTAGTCCCACATCGGAAATGCACCATGAGTTATCTCAACATATACTTGGTTGTGTTGTTGAGAGATGCACATGGGGTGGTGACCCTAAGGAGGGAACCATGTGGGTGATTTTACTAGGAGGTAAGAATAAGGCTCCAAGGATTAAGGATTAATGCTTTTGTCATTCTCTTGGATTAATTCCATTTGGAGCTAAGCCCCAAAGGGGCTTAGCGACTCGGACTCGGACTCTTGGATTAATTCCATTTGGCGCACGTCAGCAGTCATGCGGCACTTGCGGCCATGAGGCCAGGCTGCTGGTGCTGCTGTCGCATGGAGGGCTCCGCTGACTGTGCAGACTACAATTCAGTTATGGAAAGACTGATTCAATGCGATTAATTCAGATCCACTTTTTGTGGGATTTGATTCAATCTTTCCATAAGATTTGAATTAATTTCGTTGCTATCTTTGTGGGATTTGAATTAATTTCGTTGCTATCTTTGTGGGATTTGATTCAATCTTTCCATAAGATTTGAATTAATTTCGTTGCTATCTTTGTGGGATTTAATTCAATCTTTCCATAACTGAAGAGACGGCTAGGGTTTCCACCCTCTCTCTATATATACTCTCTTCTGGCCTCCTTTGTGAGGTACTACGAATTTTATAAGTCAGAAAAGAGAGAGAGAGAGAGGGAGCTGCTGTCGCCATTGCAAGTCCATCCGAGGAGTCAGAACAGAGGTGACTTCGAGCGTTCCACAAGTTCTTCAACTTGCTGGTTCTTGGAAGCAATTCGTGTGGGGCGAATCTTACTTTGAGCAACAGTGTTTTGACACACCAGCAACTTTTCTTCATCTATCTTTCTCTAGATTATTGTAACTCGTTCTGTCCCAATTGTAACACATTTGCAAGGAAGAACGAGAGCTCTTCTCTTCTCTGTTTTCTCCTTCATATTGTAATCTGGCTATTTGGTTTTTTTTTGTATCATCGTAGATCTTGAGTTTGATCACTGTAAAGGTTTTGTGTGACTCTCAGATCTCGATTGCATCAGTTTTCCATCTTTGGTCAAGCCCCGGGACTAACAATCTCAAAGCAAGATCCTTGTAGATGGAAAACATTAATGCTTCGCTCGTCCAATCGGACTACTGCAAGTTGAAAAAGTTCGATGGAGAGCATTATCAAGTCTGGAAGAGGAATGTTTATCTAACTCTTCAACTCAAAGACGTTGATCATGTACTGTTGGAGGAAGAACCTTCTGTTCCAGACACTGGGTCTACTGCCGCAATCAATGCGGCTACCAAACTCCAGGCCAAATAGAGAAGTAAAAACAACATCTGCAGGCTTCTCATCCTGAATGCTATGGAGGATTCCCTGGCAGAATCCTACTCGAAGAAGGAATTTGCCAGAGACATATGGGAGTTTGTGAAAAAACTGTATGAAGAAGACATGAACAGGAGCAAGATGTTTGTGGTTGAAAAATATCACATATTGCTCTTTGAGGACGAGAAGTCCATGTTACCACAGGTGAAGGAATTTCTGAAGCTGCGTCAGAAATTGGAAGACGAAGAGATGCCCCTTCCCGACAAGTTTGTCGTTGGAGGGATCGTCTCAAAACTTCCTGCTGGATGGAGTACTTTCTATGCAAGGATGCTCAGAAAGAAGCTAGACATTAGCTTGGGAGATCTACTTCAAGAGATCCATGTTGAGGATGAGATGCGTTCCCAACAGAAGATGGACACTCTGTCCAAACAGTTGGCTAAGGCCAATTTAGTGCAGACGAGATATCCCAAGGGGAAGCAGGTGGCTTCTCATCACAAGAAGGACTTCACCAATCTAAAAGTGAAGGGTCCTTCATTCAAGCATCAGAAGTCCAAGTCCCAAGTGACTTGTTTCAATTGTGGTAAGAAAGGCCACTACAAGAGTGAATGCAGATCTAAACCTAAACAATCAGAGAAAGGTGAGCCTAGTAAGGTTTCATTGGTTTCTAACATTGTTGCTATGATCGCACAGGTCACAACTGTGGGGGTTGACTCTGACTGGTGGATAGACACTGGTGCGACTTGCCATGTCTGTTCTGGCAAGGAATGGTTCGTCACGTACCAGCCGATATCTGAGAAGGTTGTTATGGCAAACCAGGCCCAAGCTGAAGTTCTGGGGATCGGCACGGTGGAGCTGAAACTCACTTCTGGGAACACTCTGATGCTTCAAGGTGTGAAGCATGATCCGGTGATTGCCAAGAACCTGATCTCTAGGAGCCTGCTCTGCAGCGCAGGCTTGAGGATGGACGTCAATGCTGGTCAGATGGTGATGTCCAAGAAGGGAACATACTTCGGGAAGGCTTATCAAACCGAAGGAATGTTTAAAATTCAGCTTGTCAACCAGTTTAATGACATTAATGCAGTTGCATTTTCTGATTATTCTTTTGAGTTGTGGCATAATATAATTGGACATGTTCATTGTAAAAGAATTAACAAAATGTCTAGTCTAGGACTTATCTCCAAATATGGGGGTAAGGTGGAGAAGTGTGAAGTATGTGCTCAGACGAAGATCACAAGAAAACCCTTTCATCGGGTCAATCGAAGCACAGATCTTCTGGAGTTAGTACACTCCGATATCTGTGACTTCAAACATTTTTCCACGAAGGCCGGGATGAAGTATTTCATAACCTTCATCGACGACTTCTCAAAATACGCATTCGTCTACTTGCTCAAGACTAAAGACGAAGCTTTCGAGAAGTTCAGAGAGTTCAGGGCCGAAGCTGAACGGCAGACTGGACAACAACTCAAGAGGTTGAGAAGTGATCGAGGTGGGGAGTACAGGTCTCATGACTTCGCATCGTTCTGCAAAGAACATGGAATCATATACGAGACTACTGCTCCATATTCTTCTCAATCCAACGGAGTAGCAGAGAGGAAGAACCGAACATTAACAGAAATGATGAATTCAATGCTGCTTACTGCAGGTCTTCCAAAATGCTACTGGGAAGAAGCTGTATTAACGGCCACTTTTACTCTGAATAGAGTGCCATATGCAACTTCGGACGTAACTCCTCATAAACTCTAGTTCAAAGTCAGACCAAACTTGAATGTCATTCGAGTATGGGGGTGTCTGGCGTACGTGAAGCTCCCAGATCTGAAGATTCAGAAGCTGGAGACAAGGACTACGAAGGCGATCTTCTTGGAATATGCCGAGAAGAGTGATGCTCGAAGATTTCTTGATATTGAGTCAAATCATATCATCGAATCTCGCGATGCTGAATACTTTGAAGACAAGTTTGCAAAAGACAAAAACATTATTCTTTCGGACATTCCGAAAAATGATGTAGGTACAAATGAGACTAAAATCTCATATGGGCCAGTAGTCCAAGAAGAAGCTGTTGTTGATGAAACAACTCTTGTACCAGAACTCGCAAAGCCATCAGCAAAGCGAGCGAGGAGACCTAAAGACTTCGGAGAATACTTTGTCACCTATCATGTGGAAGCAGATCCGCTTACCTATGATGAGGCGATGAAGACCAGAGATGCTATCTTCTGGAAGGAGGCAGTGAATGACGAGTTTGACTCTATCACCTCTAATAACACATGGGTGTCGGTAGATCTACCTGAAGGAGAAAAGTCCATCGGATGTAAATAGATCTTCAAGAAGAAGATGAAGGCAGATGGAACTATTGACAAGTTCAAGGCCAGGCTGGTAGCCAAGGGATTTTTTCAGAAACAGGGGATAGACTACTTTGACACATACGCTCCAGTAGCTCGGATGACCACCATCAGGATGTTAATCTCTCTAGCAGCCATACATAAGTTGGTGATACATCAGATGGATGTAAAGAAAACATTCCTCAATGGGAAGCTGACCGAAGAGATTTACATGCAACAACCAGATGGATTTGTCGTCAAAGGTCTTGAAGACAAAGTCTGCAAGTTGGTGAAATCATTGTATGGTTTGAAGCAAGCTCCCAAGATGTGGCATGAGAAGTTTGACAAAGTTATTAGGTCAAACGGCTACAGAGTCAGCGAGACGGACAAATGTGTTTACACAAAGTTCGCTGATGGAAGAGGAGTCATCGTTTGTCTGTACGTGGACGACGTGCTAATCATAGGGACAGATATAGGCTGTGTCACGGAGACAAAGAAGTTCCTCTCAACCAAGTTTAGTATGAAGGACTTGGGGGATGCAGTTGTCATCTTGGGCATAAAGCTCATCCGGACAGACACTGGAGTAGTGCTGTCACAATCTCACTACATTGAGAAGATGCTCACACGCTATGGGTATAAGGATCTTCCAGGGATCGATACGCCATACAAGTATGATCAGAAGCTGAAGCCAAACTCGAGGGAAAGCGTCATGCAACTGGTGTATTCTAGCATTATCAGAAGTTTGATGTACGCAACCACTGCCACAAGGCCTAACATAGCTTTCGTCGTGGGAATGCTGAGTCGGTTCACAAGCAACCCAGGGGTTGAGCACTGGAAAGCTATGAAGCGATTGATGAGATATCTCAAGAAGACTCAGACATATACACTGCACTACAACGGGTATCCGACAGTAGTGGAAGGCTTCAGTGATGCTAGCTGATGTTCAGAGGTGGAAAGCGAGAGATCCACAGGTGGATATGTCTTTTTCTTGGGTGGAGCTGCTATATCGTGGAAGTCGAAGAAGCAGACTATACTCTCTCGTTCCTCCATGGAATCTGAATTCTATGCACTTGAAACTGCAGCAGATGAAGCAGAATGGCTTCGGGAGCTCATGTATGATCTTTCAGTGGTTGGGGCTCAGATACCGACAATATCGATATACTGTGACAACCAGGCGACTACGGCGGTGGCATCAAATGACCTCTTCAACGGAAAGAAGAGGACTGTGCGGTTGAAGCATAAGACAGTACACGATCTTATCAAAAGAGGTGTAATTACAGTGATTGATGTTCGAAGTCAGGAGAACCTGGCAGATTCGTTCATAAAGGGCCTCAAGCGCCATTTGGTTAATGACACATCTTGTAAAATGGGCTTGAAGGCATTCTGATAGTGTGTCTTTGTAATCCTACCATAAAGTTTTATGTTATTAGTTCAAAGAGAAATCTACTAGGCATCTAACTTTTGGTTCAAAGGAGGATCACTGACTGGAAAACTATCATGTAACAGTGGGTACTTGTTCTCTGGAACATGGAAAGGATATGGACCCATAACCACTGTTGTCTACTATGTATTTTCTGCAAAAAAATAGATCATGTAGAAGGTTGGCTTAAACGCCTTAATGAGTTCTCAGGCAGAGTGAATGCCTGTTGTGCTTTACAGGAAGCACGATAGAGTAGCACTACAAGGAGTAAAACACCATGCTACAGTGGGGTGACTCCACCATGAGGTTCTCAGGTCTGGGGTAATGCCTCGGCTTTGCAAGCCAAGTCATAGCGGCGTAGCACCGCAAATAGGCAGGTAGCCTAATGCTGTATGACGTAATTAAAGAGTTGTAGACAGTACTACAAAGGGGAGGATGGCCCCATATTACAGTGGCACAACACCACGATGAGGTACCCAGGTAGGGGTAAAGCCTCGGCCTTGTAAGCCATGTCGTTGCGACGTAACACCGCAAGGAAGCCTTAGGCTTCATGCTGAGTAGATTGGCACTACAAAGAGGCTGAGATCTCATGCTACAGTAGTATGACACTACAATGAGGTTCCCAGGTAGGGATAATGCCTCGGCTTCAGGCCATGTCATAGCAGCGTAGCACCGCAAGGAAGCGCAAGGCTTCATGCCATGTCTCTTTAATAAAGAACTCACCTATAGTGCATGAAAAGAGATATCAGGCCGTCTCTTCAGGGTAAACTTGTAGACGCCCAAAATTATACACTGAAATCAGGCTGGCACAGGACCTTTAATGGGCATCCAGAAGCACACGTAACTACACTTTGTGAGTGGGAAGAATTATAATTGTGGTACAGAATTTAAGGCGTAATCCATTCTTATATCACATTGTTATTTAACCCATGCGGGAAGATTCAAGTCGTCAGCGACATCTATCCTAATACAAAATGGACAGTTACTGTAGAGAACGCTCAACCCTGGACATATATATATATGTTGTGATATATGGAGGATTGTTGGTGCTTTCTTTACATGGAGAGAGCTTGCTCTCAACATGCCTTGTAAAAGTTTAGTCCCACATCGAAAATATACCATGAGTAATCTCAACATATATACTTGGTTGTGTTGTTGAGAGATGTACATGGGGTGGTGACCCTAAGGAGGGAACCATGTGGGTGATTTTACTAGGAGGTAAGAATAAGGCTCCAAGGATTAAGCATTAATGCTTTTGTCATTCTTTTGGATTAATTCCATTTGGAGCTAAGCCCCAAAGGGGCTTAGCGACTCGGACTCGGGCTCGAACTCGGGCTCATGAGGCGTAATGTGGCATTTTGTTGGCGCACTTTGCACTTAGCACGTCAGCAGTCATGCGGCTCATATGCGGCCATGCGGTCATATGCGGCATGCGGCTCATATGCGGCCACATGCAGCCTCATGTGGTTCATGCGGTCCATGCGGCTCATGCGGTCCATGCGGCACTTGCGGCCAGGCTGCTGCTGCTGCTGCCGCATGGAGGGCTCCGCTGATTGTGCAGACTACAAGTCAGTTATGGAAAGACTGATTCAATGCGATTAATTCAGATCCACTTTTTGTGGAATTTGATTCAATCTTTCCATAAGATTTGAATTAATTTCGTTGCTATCTTTGTGGGATTTGAATTAATTTTGTTGCTATCTTTGTGGGATTTGATTCAATCTTTCCATAAGATTTGAATTAATTTCATTACTATCTTTGTGGGATTTGATTCGATCTTTTCATAACTGAAGAGACGGCTAGGGTTTCCACCCTCTCTCTATATATACTCTCTTCTGGCCTTCTTGTGAGGTACTACGAATTTTATAAGTCAAAAGAGAGAGAGAGGGAGAGAGAGGGAGCTGCTGTCGCCATTGCAAGTCCATCCGAGGAGTCAGAACAGAGGTGATTTCGAGTGTTCCACAAGTTCTTCAACTTGCTGGTTCCTGGAAGCAATTCGTGTGGGGCGAATCTTGCTTTGAGCAACGGTATTTTGACACCCCAGCAACTTTTCTTTATCTCGTCTTTCTCTAGATTATTGTAACTCGTTCTGTCGCAATTGCAACACGTTTGCAAGAAAGAACGAGAGATCTTCTCTTCTCTGTTTTCCTCCTTCATATTGTAATCTGGCTATTTGATTTTTTTTGTATCATCGTAGATCTTGAGTTTGATCACTGCAAAGGTTTTGTGTGACTCTCAGATCTCGATTTTATCAGTTTTCCATCTTTGGTCAAGCCTCGGGACTAATATATATATATATATATATATATATATATATATATATATATATATATATATATATATATATACTAGCCTAGTGTTTAAGAAAGATATGTGGGGCTCAAACTTCGACCACTTGGGCCGCATGCACGCATGCATCTTTCTTAAACACTAGGCTAGTATGTGTGTGTGTGTGTGTATATATATATATATTTCTTAAACACTAGGCTAGTATGTGTGTGTGTGTGTGTGTATATATATATATATATATATATATATATATATATATATATATATATATATATATATATGTTTACGGAAAAAGTTTACGAGATAGATCAATTTCTTACGGAGAGAAAATTTTTTTTTTGTATATGTATATGTATTCTAATACTACAATAATTTATGCATAAATAATTTGAAATTTTATTGGCCTCCCGAATTATGTATACTAAACTAGACTAATTTAAAGGCAACCAATTAACTAAGGCTTCTACTGTAATTACACAACTTCTCTAATCCGAACCCTGCGGGAGAAACCAAGAGAAATCCAATTATTTCAAATTTTTTGATTTAAAGATCAGAGCAAATCAAATCACAATAGATCAACAATCTCAATCTAAGTCGAGATTCTCTCAATCTCATTCAATTCTTATTCGAAATCAATAGAAAATCCTAAAGACCTAATAGGAAATCCTAAGACTAATATTTGATATTGATGGAGGATCTAAAAACTTTAGGAGATCTACTACCAAACGATAACCAAGCACTTGAGATATTAAATTTTACGAAGAAATTTAATTCTTTTTCTACTGCAAGCATTGTCTATAGAACTCTATTGGCAAGTGACTGTTGCATCTGCATAAAGAAAAATTTTCAAGTTTTATTGAAAACATACATGCAATCAGTCATGTCGCATCACATGAAAGATTAAATGGACCAACTCCAATTTCTATTGAAAATGAATTCTTGGAAGGTGTTAATTATGAAGGATTGATTGATGATTTTGCAACTAAGAATGCTAGAAGATCATTTTTAATATGAAGATGACAAAAGATTATTGTTTATTTAGCTTTACTTTATCTCCTTAGTCGAATATTATTTCTATTGAAAGATATTATAGTCTAATATTTTTCCTCGATTGATGTTAATTTTAGATAATTTTATTTCTAAAAATTTTTAATTAAAAAATTTTGTATATGAGAATAGGCCTCCATTTATTTTTCGCACTGGGCCCAATCGTCCTTGATGAATCTCAGCTCCGGCCCTGTATATACTTTCTCTTCTGAATTTATTTCTCTTTGAAAAATTTAAATCTCTCCTTTTGAAAAACAAACATATCTCTATCTTAAAAAATAAGACTTATCTATCTATTTATTTTTAAACAAAGAGGGATTAATTTATTTTTTGAAATATATATAGATAAATTATTTTATTTTTAAAATAGACATAGATTTTTTTAAAAATAATCTATCTTTATAAATAAATACCTTTAAAAATAATATTTTAAGTATTAATTTTAATGTTAAGCCTAATATTAATGTTGTATTAATTTAAATTTTAACATAAATTTTAATTTTAATATTAAAGTAAATTTTAATGTTAATGTTAATAATAATATTAAATTAAATTTATATTTACATTTAAATTTAAATCTTAATTTTAATTTAGTTTAATTTTAATTTAATTATTAATTTTAATATAAGATTTTTAATGTTAATTTAATGTTAAAACTAACACTAATGTTAAAATTAAAATTAATATCAACAATAGTATTAACACACACAAAATTAATATTTGAAACAATATTAAAATTAAGATAAACATTAACATTAACATTAAAATTAATATTTCTAATATAATTTTTAAAGGCATATTATTTAAAAAAATCTATCTCTATTTTAAAAATAATATAAAATTAGCTTATTTATCTCTATTTTTTTAACATAGATAAATAAGTCTCTCACTATTTAGAAAATGAATAGACTTATCTTTAAGTTAGAGATAAGTTTGTTTTCAAAGGAGATTTAAAAAAGAATTAAGTGAAAGAGATTAAAAGAGAACCCATACATGTATTTTCTCATCCCGTAAGTTTGTCCCGTAAGTTATTCCCGTAGGAGAAGCTGTGTGTGTGTGTGTGTCTATATATAAAATATATATATATATATATATATATATATATATATATATATATATATATATATATATATATATATATATAAGCTGTGTGTGTGTGTGTGTCTATATATAATATATATATATATATATATATATATATATATATATATATATATATATATATATATATATATATATATATATATAAGCTGTGTGTGTGTGTGTGTCTATATATATATATATATATATATATGTGTGTGTGTGTGCGAAATACACAATTTGGTGATTCCACGATACTTTGCATTCGGTGCAAGTAACTTTTAGCCTTACATCTAGACTTTTTCTTTTGAGATACCCGACGTTAAGTACATAATTCTGTGTACGCTGCATTGTATGTATTTTTGGGCCCACTATTCCAACTTCCACCATTTTTATAAATTGAAGAAATAATATATATTCGTGGCTTGATCAACTGATCTTTCACCACTACAAGAGTTTATACCTCTACTCGATAACCACAAAAGTTACTCGAGTTCAAAATTATATATATATATATATATATATATATATATATATATAAAATATATATATATTTTTGGAAGTAGGTGATTATTTTTGGAATCGCTCCCACTGGGATTCGAAC